>JAAZQE010000388.1:0-27316 GCA_013620735.1 Clavariopsis aquatica | reverse complement strand
AAGGAATAAGGAACACTGCTGAGTTGTCCTGCACACTACGCCTTGTACAGAGTAGTAAGCACCTCACCCCCCTCTCTTAGTAGTATAAAACACCCTACTACAGGGATAATACTCTGACATAAGGTTATCTATACCCCTATTGAAAGGTTATTACCCCTACCTTAGGGCTATGTAATACCGTAGTGTGGTGATTAATTCTACCATGTACCCTTGATGTACAATTAGTAGATGGCTGCGATAACAATTACCCCTCTATGAGTCTGTCTCACTGGTCGGGTTCTAGGAAGACATGAGAGTGAAGTAACGGCACTTCTTCATATCCATCAATCATGGTATCAATATGTGGGCATTTCAGATGTTTCTAGTTATGAAGGTGGTGTTTGAGTATATTGGAGCAATGAAAATCAAGATCCTGTCGATACAGCGTTTTTCGGATGTTATTCTATCAATTACTCACAAACCTTACAAACAACAGAAGAATCCTACCATGCTATATATCTAATCCAACCCCGATCATTCCGGGCAATATTCCCTAAGTTCCGATACTCCACTGTAGCTTCACGAAGTCCTGTATATGTGATACTGATATCGCGCATCCAGAGATTGGTTGGTACTTGTGAGGCATGTGTGATAGAAAACAGTGCGTCCTCGTGCAGAAGGCCTAATTCCTCCCTCATGCTCTGTTCCTCTAATTCCATTACTTCGAGCGCGATTCTACCGGCCAGAGGGCCATCCCATACACCTTCTCGGCGGGGATGGTCCAACAGCATTTTGATAGCCTTTCTGCGTACATTGTAGTCTGGCGCTCGTGATGCTACTAGCCAAAGTGCTACCACGACCCCGAAAGAGGAATGATACACAGGCCGAAGAGCTGTTTGTTGTACACCTGAATGACCGATTTTTGTTTCTAAGAGCTGGGTTGAGAGCGACATGATATCGTTATAGCATTGGTCTTGTTGGAAATCCGGGCTGGGCATTATTCCCTCGCCCTTCGCCCATAGTTCGTATGAGCACTGCGCCAGTGCACCAACGAATACTTCGACAAGGGTTTGTATTAGCCGCAATGCAATGATCTTTTGGTCGTTTTTGATATCCATCTTGGAAGATACGCGCGCGAAAAATTGGTCTATCATTTTACTTCCAGCTACTGCTTGGCGTTGGAGTTGTTGTGAAGTAGCCTCAACATCTCCCATTTCAAACATTGGTCGGGTAGCTAGGTCTTGAATAAAGGCCAACAAATCATTAAAGGTTGCTTCAAGGTATAGTTGAGCAGCATCCGAAGATGGGAAGGATGTCGAAGTGGTCAGAAAATTGACCATATGTTGGCTACGCTTGGGTTGTGGACCCCAGCATCGGATATCTGATTCGCTTATGATGCCGCGAGCTTGTGTATCTAATGTGATGAAAATATTCCTGATTGACTCAATAGAAACTGGGTGAGTGTATGCCAGATCATTACCGTTTCCAATGTCGTCGTCAAACTCTTTAAGAAGCTTGATCCCGCTCCGGAGGTGGTTCAGTGCGTCCAGCTGGTGGCCTTGCAGACAAGAGAGGCTGTTGAAGAGAATACAGCAGGTCATAACAGCAATCAAGTCTGCCTTGCTTCGATTCATCGACTTCTTCATGAGTTCCCGGATCGCGCGATTCGATTGCTGGAGTGCAAAAAGTAGTTGTTTATCCGAAGAATCATCAGGTACGTTAGAGCTATTTCCAGTAATATAACGCCTATATAAAGCGCCCAATGCGGTAATGCCATATCGAATGGCTGGCTGGATCTGGGCAGCCTGAAGAAGCTCGCCCTGCCAGAAATTAGACTCGAAGTAGCCGCTCAGCTCACGAACAGCATGCTTCTCGAAAAAGTGAAGACTCTCCTGTTCTTCGATATTTTTGATTGGTGATATTGGAGTTCGGAGTAGAAATGATGAGCATTTGACGATAGTGTTGTTAGGGGTTGAAGCAGGGGGAACCAATTTCGACATAGGAGCAGTGGTGTAACCATCACATTTTCGACCCGTTGAAGAGCATCGTTCACAGTTGGGCTTTGCTTCGTCGCACTTTACTCGTCGGATTCTGCATGATGTTAGTTCCCACGGCCTCTCGCGATCATTCTTTCTTTAACCATTTAGGGATTAGGCTCTGTGCAATATCCTTTCTTTCACAGCGTTATGTACCAAAAACTTCCTATTCACAGTACATACCTACAAGTAACACACCCTGTACTCGTTTTAGGTTTCCATGCCCTTCTTCTCTTCGATCCCGTCGTAGTAGTCATAGTCTGTGGGCTCATGTTTGCAGATTGCCCTTTCTTCTGCTTATGAAATAATGAACGAGCCAACGAGTCAAAACAGCTACAGTTGGTTGAATGAAGATGGTCCTGCTTTTGACTGTAATGAAGTCCAATGGAAACGTCGGTGTGGGAAGGCTAAGCCTCAAGTTTCATTCATAAGCATGTACGAGTGGACCAATGAAACACTAGCAGCCATATACTAGCAATCATTGAAACCAAATCCTTCGGGTGTCATCTACGACATATATTTACATCTCCCAAGCCCCATGCTTGAATTATTTGCGTTAGCACTAGTTTGACGGGTTGGATAAGCACATTTGATGTCTTTTCCAAGAGCAGAGCCCCTTGCAAAGCTATTGATGCTAGCAGTAGGGGGAAGCGGCAAATGACACAATTCGACTACGGAATATATAGGAGCAAGTATGGGATAATTGGACTCAATATTGCGGCATAGAAGCCTCACGATAGGCAACACCAACAACGGGTGAAAAAAATACATTTTTGAAACCAACTTGGCCTGGTTCGATTTCGACCATCCATAGCGAGATAACCCTCCCTGTCTCCAACTAGCATCACCGCTACTATGGGGTATGCAGATCCCATTGGTGTTTGAAGAGTGTAAGGAAGCAAGAGATCCAAAAAAAAAAGTACTGATGCGAACTTCTGCAAACACTGGTAATACTCCAGGGCGCCGAAGCCATCCATCGAAGAAGAAAGCAACATTTAGAAAACGGTGTAATGCATTCAACCATACAAGACACCAAGGGAATACTCCCACTCTAGCGGGGAATTTGCTGGTCGCCCCCGTTCTGTGACTTCCGAGCCAACACAGCTCGAAACACTTCCATATTCGTTCGGGCAGCGGGTTCGAGCTCCATAATGGAGCGGATATTCATTATAATTTCAGGTCCCGGGGATTCTGCCAGCAATTGAATTACCACTGGATCATTGATGCGTGGGCCCAATATTTCGAGTGCGTGTGGGACCTCGTGGGGTAGGAAAGACTTGCGCATTGGGACATGTTGCACCTGTACAGGAGAGCCATTGTTATATTGTGGCGGCAGATGATTTCTGTATACTTGCTCCTGGGGAAAAGTAGAGCCCATCGGGGAATACGACGGTCCATGTGGATTGACAACAGGTGACGGCAAGGGTCCATTAGGTGATCCACTTCCTGGTAGAGTCAGTGCGGGGTGCGCCATCTGACTAGCTGCAATTTTTCCCGCCTGGTATCGATCAAAGTGTTCTGTTGAAGGAAATTGAGGCCTAACGTCAGGGAGTTTGGCGACAAGAGCAAGGAGAATCATATGATCCTTCCGAGGAGTCTCAATGGTGCAGTATTCCAACATTTCGAGGAATGGGGGGAGATTGTCTCCACCAGGTGGAATGGGAATAACATATAAATCTCGCATCGCCTCGTTACCGAGCTTTTCCACTGGGACGACGCCCCAACGATCTCGTGGATGAAAGTAATTATACAGATGATCCATAACAACGCGTCCTTCGTGGGTTACTGGATTGATAGAGAGGACACCCACATCATGGCTTCCACTCGTTGCAAGGCCCTGAATATATTCGTTGCCGCGCTGGCTCTCGATACGTCCTTGAATGGGTAACCTAGATGAAAGAAGCTGATCCCAGGGTACCACTTGTCCGAAATCGCCGCCAGCGACAAACCGAGCGACAGCATCAAAGGGGCCCATGGTCTGCATATCTAATGTTCCTTGCCATACGATGGTAGGGTCTGCAGAATAACTAGTCATTTCGACATCATTGTCTTCATCTTTAAGCAACCGATCAACATCGGCATCATCACCAGGTCCGTCTTGTGACTTTTCATGGGTCCGGATTAAGCTCTGTCGACGCTGGAGGAAAGTAGCTTGATCCTTCTGGGGTGACCTGACTTGATTGAAAATTTGGTCGATATCAAAATTCGTAGACGCTTGTCGCATGCTATCGGGTTGGGGATTGGACGTGTCCAAGGAGAGAGCAGCGGCGCGTACACCTACATCTTCAGGAAGCTCGACCACGGCCTGACCATCACGATTTGGGGATAGCGGGTCAACCGCCCTTTCCTCAACAGCCTCTCGGTCACGTCGCTCCGGGGGTCTGAATTCATGGGCTAGATTGTCTTCGTCTTCGCCAACAATCTCTTCGCCCTTGTGTGTCTTTCGAAGTCTAGGGCCAGCCACCTCGGTGAGCACCATCTGTTTCTCGTTCGCTTCTCTCATGGCGGCGTATTCTTGCTGTTTCTCGTCGCTGGCCATTTCTTCGGCAGACATGGTAGCAATATCCTCCGCACCTAGGGAGCCTGATAACAAGCGATCTACCAAGAGAGAGTTCTTTTTCGCATTGAACACGATACTTCGAACTTGCAATACGTAAGGCGACGCATTGTCAGTGGGTTCACCGTGATGGGTGATGGCGGCATGGTCGATTTGCAAGGCGAGTCGGGTCGCAATTGAGGAAGGTGTAGCACCGTCTGGAATGCGATACTTTCCATCATCTGAAGCCTGCTTGATCATAACTGCAAGAGTGTCGATGAGCCTCATCACTAAAAGCCGTTGTTTATCCGGGAGCGCGGAAGGATCCGTGGCCATGGTGGTTTGGACGGGGTGTGAAGTTGTATATGTGCTAGATTTACGTCGCTTGGGTTTTGAGACTTCTTTCTCTGAAATGGCATCCTGACCACGTTTCTCTCCTAGCGGCGACAGTGGGTGTCTTTTGGGTGTACTCTTCTTAGTTTGCTGCTGCAATGGCGGATCAGCATTATTCGCTCCACTGGTCCTCATGGTTTCTACACTGTGCTCCGTGTGCCCATTCAAAGTTCCCGGTGTTACGTCTGTCGGCACCTCTCCATGAACAGGGATCGGGGCCTGAGGGACCGGGACAGGAGCTTGAATTGCTGTGGAAGATGCATGCGGAGTGTGAACTTTTGGAGCGTCTAGCTTTTGTGGTTTCTCAACATGCTCTAGTTTGACTGGCGTGTCCGATGTAGCTTCAGAGTGGACATCGCTAGGGCGCGACTTGAACTTTGCCGCTTTGTTGCCCTTCTTGCGATTCCATGGCTTCTCTCCACGGGCCATGGCAGCCAGGAGGTCGACATGATCCTCTGGTTTACACTGCTCGCAGAAGTATGTCGTCGTCTCTTCGTTCCAGAACTCGCCTTCTTGCAAGCCTAAACATTTGACGTGCTGCCACGCCGAGCATCGGTCGCAGCAGATCATTTGGCGGCCGCGGATGTCACGCTGATCGCCACAGACACATCGAATGATAGCCTCTTCCTCTCCATCTGGCTCTTGCTGGGCGCCAGACTGTGCTGACTCGGAGCGCGCACTTTGCGACTGACCCTTCTTGTCCGTCTTGCTCTTCATCTTGGGCTTTGGGAGGGGAGGCGGCTCGTCGAAGAGGTCCTGGTTTTTGGTATGGTGGCCCTTGTTGGCGCGACCTGAGCGGCGTACGTCGTCTATGAGTGGGGTATTAGCATGGCGGTCGTGGAAGATGGAGAACGGGGAGTTTCAATACGCGTCCTGGGGACGGCATGCACTGTCACCCCAAGGGGAGCTCGCTAACGGGGTCTGCTTACCGGCCATGGTGAGAGCACGTATGGTGTATATGGGCAAACTTGGGGCAGACGCGACCAGAGCTCGCAGCTTAATCAGGTGCTCAACACGTTCGTTCACACGCTCGCTACAAAGGCCTCACACCGCAGACAACGGACTGCTACAATCGACTGGTAGGCCAGAATAACCGACTTCTAACTAGAAAACTGGCGCGCAAAACCACACCCTTCCCGCTGGGCGTGGGCAGGCGGCGCGACAGACGAAAGCTTCCCTTGCACGGCAGAACCTTCGCCAAGCACAACGCCGCGGTCGCGAGACGCGCAGGCACACGGGACGGACGGGGACGAGGGGCGCGTATGTGCTGTAGGAGGCACAACAATATCTCCGAAGCGGCGATGAGTCCGGCGCGCGGATGGGCGAGGCCACGCTGGGGTGCAGTGTTGATGGAATGGCGAAGATGCTGAGCACGGGAGTTGCGCGGTTCAGAAAGGTGGAGAGGGATCTGGGCCTTGGCGAACGACATTCAAAGGAGTTAGTTTCCGTTAATTTAGGAATATCTTGACTACTTTGAGAGGATAGTAGCCCCTCCTCTCCAGGTTACGATGCAAATGTCTAGGCGTAGTCTTGCCTACTTACTCAAACGCCCGGTGGTATGCCTCAAAACAGTCAACTCTGTTGTCGACATTGAATGCAACCGCTAAGGCAGGACCAGCCTAGCGCCCCATGCCGTTCATCATTCTAGCTCAACCTGCACACTCACTTGGCCTCACTCTCACAACAACAGAAATCAAGTGACCACAACACCACACTGTCCGGCACTCCGCCCATTCTGCACATTCTGACTCCCCCATTATGGCAGATGTGCGGTCGCTGCTTCGCCAGGAGCGGGCAGCCCGACAGCCGACCGGACGTGCACAGAAGCAGTCGGCAGCCCCCGTGGCGACGCCTACATCGAAGAAACGAAAGGCCGCAAACGACGGAGAGGATGACAGGAAACGCACCAGAACAGAGGCGGCGGCAGGCGTACCATCTGGCTTCTTCGATGGCCGAGCGGCTCCACAAGAGAATGAAGTCTCACTACCCTTAAACGCACAGGAAGAAGAAACAATACCAGAACCACAACCAGAACCAATCCCACCACTTGAACTTTCTCCAACCACAAAACCTCCAACTCCCCAGCTCGACGTAGCCGCGCAAGCGGAACTAGACGCGTTTCTAAGCGAAATGGCGGATGAGCCCACAGTACAACCTGTATTCCTAGCCTACTCTGCCGGCGCAGTCATCGAATCGGCACCAATGACCACCGCAGAGATCGCTGCACACGCCCGCCAGCATCAGAGCGCCCAGCGTGCTAGGAAGGACGAGGAGATGGAACGGGAGAAGGAGGACGCTGTGCGACAATTGGAAGAGGAGTTTGAGGAGATGGAGGAGCTAGAGGAGAGATTCAAAAAGCTTCGAGAAAAACGAGAGGCACTACGCATTGCGTGTGCCCAGGCGAAAGTGGAGGAAACAGTGCTTCCAGAAGCAAAGCTGGGGAATGTGGAGAGTGATTCGGACGACGAAGAGTGGGATGACTGGCGATTTCGTGCAGCCTGAAGTCACAATATAATGTAATTGGACTCAAGCTCCATATATGAACTATTGATGATACAGATACCTATATGTACTACTAGCATGGCCGACACATTAGGACCACATTTGAGGCGTTTCTGAGATATGCCACTAAATCGGCCATGATCCAAATATGCCCTAAATTGCATTGAAGAAAAAGTACGTGAACGGTTACTTAGCCAGGGGAGTGGCAATCCTAGGGTGGTATACATATCTTCACCCACCAGCTTGTTTGTAGCAGCTCAGTTCTTCTGGCCAATAGCGTGCTTGGCCAATCATGTTGCAGTATCGGATTGCCCTTGTGTGCCAAGAATCCAGCAGGCGGATATCGATGAGACACTCTCGGGCTCTCAGAACAAGGCACCTCCACAAACACCAACTTCTCCCTGCCCAGCTACTAGCCGCCAGACCAACAATCTCCTACCACTCTCCTATATAATCTACCTTTACCAGGTCACCAAGTAGTCACCAACCCCAAATCATCCCAACCACCCCACAATGTCACGGCGGCCCAATCCCGCCATTGACCGCGCAGAGCAGAATCGCCAAACGCTCAAGACGCTAGTCAAACTCGAGGGCAACAAGAGCTGTGCAGATTGCAAAAGAAATAAACGTGCCTCACCCTTGTGAGAAGCGTCGAGGCAGCAGGCTGACTGCTTTTACAGACCCTCGATGGGCCAGCTGGAATCTAGGTGTCTTCATCTGCATCCGGTATTCTCTCCCCACACACTTCGCATCTTCGTGGATTATGTACTGACAGTACATGCAGATGCTCGGGAATACACCGTGGCATGGGAACGCACATCAGCAAAGTCAAATCGGTTGACCTCGATACCTGGACCGACGAGCAACTGCAGAGTGTGCTAAAGTGGGGTAATGCCAGGGCGAATAAGTAAGTAATCTTCGCCGTAGCCGAATATCTGTCTGCATCTGACTTGAATCGCAGATACTGGGAAGCTAAATTGGCACCCGGACATGTACCATCTGAAACGTGGGTCTATAGAGGCTTAGATTTCCAGGACGAAACTAATCTTGGTGTAGGAAAATGGAGAACTTTATACGTACAAAATACGAGTCGAAGCGCTGGGTTGCGGAAGGCGGGATACCAGATCCATCCACATTGGATGTGTCCGACGATGACATGGTGAGCAACCATCCCAGACTTATCCATTGAACACAAATAATAACATTACAAAGCCACTAAAGAAAGTGCAAGAGAAAGTACAAATTGAGCGTTCAGCCTCACAACGTCTAGCAGGAAATCCAAACCAACCCCCGCGAACACTTCCCAAACCGCAAGTAGCCATTGACCTTTTCGGCGACGATCCAACCCCTACTCCTCCACGGCCTAGCACAGGCCCTCCCGCTTCAAGAAACATGCCGCTTAAGTCAGAACCAGCTCCTCCAAAGCAAACCAAAGCAGGAGACTCTTTATTAGGTCTGGATTTTATGGGAGGGAGTGGTACACAACCACTAAGGCCCTCGAGTACTGGACCAACGCAGTCCACTCCATCAAGACCAGATCTCAAGCAGTCGATTCTGTCCCTTTATGCCACCGCTCCAAAGCAACCTCTCCAACAACAAGCCCAGCAACATTCCCGTCAAGACTCCTTCGGTGGCCTTTCTCAGCCCCAGCCGTCACCTCAGCCATCCAACTTTGGCGGATTGAATGATGCGTTCAGCAGTTTGTCTTTTGCCACCCAACCCTCACAATCTCAGGCCAAGCCTTCTCCATTTACAGGTCTCGACAATTTCTCGAGCACACGGTCCCCGCCTATGAATCCTTCATCTAATATGTTTGGAGGTGGCGGGAGTTTCTTCGATGCGCCAAAGTCACCACCCTCTACCCAGACATACCCGCAAAAGCCAGCTGCAGGCGGGCTTGGCGACTTCTCTTCCTTATCATCACACACTGGCCCTGCAAAACCTGTTACCCAAGCTTCCGGCATGAATGATCTACTCGACCTCTCTATGCCCTACGCTACAGCTAACAAGCCCATATCTTCTCCTCCTATGGCCTCACCCTCAATGAACTCGGCCTTTGACCTTTCTTCAACTACCATACCATCCGCTCCTGCTCACAAACTTGTGTCAGCGTCCGCAGCAGCCCCAAGCTACTCCAAATTCTCGAATATGGATGCCTGGGGTAGTACAGATGCTTGGGCATCATCCGCTCCTAGCCAATCCTCCACCCCTTCCGCGGTGACACTTCCCCATACGCACACGCATGCTCATATGCAAACACAACTGAAGAGCCCAGCTGGCTGGGGGACTTCGCAAGTTGCCCAGGACGATGATTTCGGAGGTTGGAGTAGCGCTACCCCAAGCTCGACAGCTCATACGCAGAGCAACACTGCAAGCAAGCCATCTAGCGGCTTTGGAGGGGGGGGTGACGATTTATTTTCAAATGTGTGGGAATAAAAGATGATCGGGCCGAAGTTGTAGTAGCATTGTAGGTAGTAAGGGCACCGCCAAGCATCAAGATTAACTACATGCATTTGTACGCGTTGAAAAAGTTGAGGTGACGTACATAAACATAGACGAGAAAGAAAATGATGATAAAATGAACCATGTCGGAAAATTTGTGGCTAGACCACGTGGACAATACCTGAGGACACTCCAGGTCCATAAGCAAACGCCAAACGTCCAGAGCGAAGTCCGAATGCACCCCTTAAGCCTCTCGATAAACGCCGCATGCCATACCACCCAACCTGTTTTTACATATGCCACTCTTGTTCACTCTCTGAGGACCCCGAAAAAAAAAAACGGATAGACGGATCTTGCTGCAGAGTCGGCCTTGGTTGTCCTACATTGACCACTAACTTCTCGGGATATCTAGAATACCAAATGCCAAATCCAGTACAGAACTAGAACCGCTCCAATGATTATACCCGACAGCTTCAATATAGCAATTTTGTTCCCCGATTGCGCCATGCGGCCGAGTCGTGTTGCACTCCCTTTGAGGGAGCTGCCGAAGGTCGAGAAGGTCTCGGACTGTATCACGTCTTAGGATAAATACTGGTTAGAAAAGGAAACGAGTTCCATACAGTGCTATCAATAACATTCTGATCTCGCGCATTATCGTAGATATCTATTGTTACGCCACGCAGGGCTGTGACTTTGGAGGCGAGTTCGTCTAGGCGCGAGTTGTTCTGCCTACAGTGATCGTATTAGGTTTCAGAGTTACATCTTCTAACCCAAGAAGGGCCGAAATTATTGAGGCATAAGAAGTGAATATCGGAGGGGAAACATACCGTTCACGTTCATATGCGTCCGACATGATGAAGGTAGTTATGGCAAATGCCGCAAGTCGTGGAATAGTTTCGGGGTGGCGTGAGCTTGATAAGACTACAGGGGTTAAGGAGTCGGCCTAAGGCGGCTTCTTCAGTGCGGGGGTGGAGAGGACAATGGCGAAAGGATTGTGATGTGCTACTGGTAGTTACGCGTGGCTGGTCAGGGTGGAAGTGAGAATGCCCCATGAAATGCCAGTGATGATGTTCCGTGGCATGTTCCGTGCCAAGAGTTGTCCAACCGCCTTTAGATTGTATGGTAGGGCTGAGCCGGTGTGAAGAAAACGGCCCCTCGGTTTCTCTTTCGCACTCTCTTTCTCTTCCCCATACATTTTGTCTTTTACAGTACACTTTTCTCCCCGTCCCACGGTCCTTGAAAAGATGACACTGATCTCCTTTTAGGTTGAGGCTGCATTGATCGCCAATCTCGGACCCAAACAGGCGGACCTTGCGAGATCCCGTTCCACTGTTTGTGCGAAAGCCAGCCCATGAAATGGGGCTGGAGATCCGGATCTGATCGGGGGAACCCGCCACCATTGTGCAGGAACGGGTAAGATCTTTTTGGGCTGTGGTATCTATGTCAAACATAATTTTCGTAGTCGGATAGCTGGTATTCATCGGTCTGAAAACCTAGGGATTGAGGATGGTTTCTCATGACACCGGAATGACTTCACACCCCCACACTCTAGAAAGATTTTTACGATTAGCTAGGATATACTTTGCAAACTTTCGTTTAGTTCCATGTTTTTACGACTCTTCACATCTGCTGCGTAAGAATCCTCTTTCTTCCATTACCCATGTCCACAAATTCCTATCCCCTGCGTAAATCCATGCACCTCACAAACCGCAAATAACTCCATCTACATTGTCGGACTCGCACTCCGACGCACTGACGTGACTGTTCTATAAGCCGGCACATGATGGAGGAGCTGCACAACCGCCCTCGACCAATTAGTTGGGGAAGTATTACACCGAGCACAAGAATTTGTAAACCTTGTTTAGCACGCCGCAAGGCATTCCTCGCCTCAGTCACATACAAGCCTACGCTGGCCATCTTGGCCATGTCTCTTATCCCTCCTAGAAAGAGAAGTCGGCGTTATTCCATAGGACAACCAATGCTAATACATGGGTCTCTGATGAGTTGGCGGTCTTGGCCAAGGCCCCGTATGAACTACCCGCTATACGCGTATTTGTTTCGCTGTGGATGTAAGGGCTTACTAGGAGACTGAAACTGCCCTAGGTTACTAGCACCAGGGCCATGTTACTCTCAAGGCCTGGAGAGGATACATAAGATGTACAAGCAACCACTGCCCTCTACAGTTAACAATACCCCATAGCAGTCCTCGAACCCACATCATAGTATTTATCAACAATACACTTACTCCTGTCATCCACCTCAGCGAATATAGCTCTAAGACTATCCATACCACTGCCTCTGTTTCTTCTTTGGTAGAAATCTCATCCTCGCACGGCTATACCCCGAACCAAATCGATCATCAAATCAAACTCACTGCCCTCAAAATGGGGTACAAAATCTTCCTGGAAAACAAGTACAAGAACCGAATACACATTATTATGCTTATATTCGTCATTGCCGTCATGGGTCTAGTGGGTGCCCGCATGGTCCTGATAAAGGGCACGAGAACCCGATCCGACTCCATGGCTCTTGGAATGGTGTGCAACCGGTCCTCTTCATCCAGCCCTCTCCACCACAAGCTAATTCATATTCTCAATAGGGAGCAAAATCGCTCATCCTCCTCGCCTACCAACTGTGTACGGAACATATGGCCCGATTCAAAAGATGGGCTAGCTTTAAAGCATACTTCATCATCAACTTGCTGGAGGTAGTCTTCTGGGTTGGTGTGGCTGGGTTGAATGCCCAGAGCAATTTTAAAAGATGTCAAGGGATCACGTGTGGGCTCAGCTGGGTTGTGGTAGTTTTGGCAGGAATCATACAGTACGTTGCTATTACTCTTTGCTTGCTATTGCGGCCTTTATGGGGCCTTGGAGTTCATGTGGCTAATCTTGTCCTTTCCCCAGTTTCTTTGCTCTCTGGATGACGGCCATTTGTTGGTGTGATTGGCGATATTTCAAGGCTTGGGGTGTCGAGCGTGGTGCTACCAGCAATGACGGAAGCAGCAGTAGTGGCTATGTGTCAAATATTGATCCTGAAGCAAGGAAGTGAGCATCGAGCGGAAAACGGAATACTTGCATCTACATGCCCTGCCTACTAACAAGGAATTGTTTAGTTAAGAGAGTTCTAGGTAGTTTGTTGGGTGAGGTCTGTGAAAGACGATGCGAGAGTTGAGCGTCATGTCTACTTTTGAGTGCGAGTACGGGCACGACAATGGAGAAATGGTATTCATAAATTTTATGGGCGGGGAATTTCGCAATTTTCGACGCAGTCTTTTTATTTCAAATAGAATATATTATAAATAGGTGAATTAGATTTAGTTTTTCAAAGACCTACCACATCAAGCACCCACTGTTATTCACATTCTCGATTCACCGATTAGATGGCAATACACATTTGCAAGAGGACAATAATTCTTTAAAAAAAAAAGATGAATGACTCCTAGTTCGACTATTGGTAGGGTGAAATACAGTTATAAATTGGAAGGGTATTGGATTGTTTGGTTACAATTTTGATAAAATTATATAACGAAAGGGTACTACTATAAAGCAAAAGTTAACTTGGTCAACATTAGTTTGTCATGTGGGCTACAAAGCAAATAGATGTGCAGGCAAACTGCTTTTCGGCATTAGACTTTGTTCTCGGGTAAGAGAGTAAACAATTTACCTCTCAAATATGAAATGTTTCTTCTGCATTTCCACTCTTATTATGTCAGCTTTCTAGACCTATAGGCAACGCTTGCTTCCCGTTCCCTTACCCTCACCGATCAGGCAGCCTGACATTGTTTCGCACCCATTTATGTTACAGCGGTAAGATAGCAGCAGGAATGTATGAATCCTGCTGCAATCGATAGGATTGTTGTGAGATTTCTGGATTTGGAAGGTTCGGTGAGAGTTCCTGGTGGATAAGCATGTTGTACTGACCTCGCCGGAAGCTAGGGCACACACTATCATCATCCATGATTGTTGTGCCCATAGACCTGGCGATATGGCTGATTAGGTTTAGGGGATAATGCATTGGGTGGGTGTGATCTGACGTTTGTGGAGTCGTTCCTGTTTAAGAAAGTTGCCGGATTTGATTCACATCTCTTCATTTCCTTTGTTCTATTTCCATCAACACAACCTATCGACTGTGTTGGCTCGTGCACAGACCAGGGTTAGGGTCATGTATGAATCGTAGGGGACCCCTCGGTTCATTTCTCGCATCAACATAGCACGTTCCATGATGTGCAATCCATGGGCAGTAGGGCATGCTTAAATGCTTCCTTTTCTTGATTCTCAACTACCCTTACTTCCAGTTTCCTTTTAAGTTCTTTGTCGCTAACTTGGTAATTAGTGAACTGCTGTGTCAAGGTTGTGGATCCGTCTGCCCCTAACAATACGCCACAAAGGCTTTTGGCCCCTTGGCGCGATTCCCCATGCAGACAGTCCGCTCTCTGCAACCACTCACCACCAAAGCTGGTCTATCATGGTCGGACGCCACATTTTGCGCTCGCCGACTCTGACATAGAGTGACATGTCTAAGCGAAGTGGCATCGCAAGCGCCTACTTCCAAAGCCTAGGATTCGGCAATCTAACCTGCATGGTGGTGGTACCGCTGTATCAGGCTGGAGAGGATCAAGCCAGGCGCAATGGAGACTTTTCGCGATCTCGGCGCGCATGGGAAGCCTCTTGATTCGCCTGCGCCGCAACCTAAGAACGCCCATGGCAAGCATATTTGCAAAAAGCCGCGCGTGGGAGGCAACAAAGTGGAACAGCCTCAGCATGGAATGAATGTTGATGTGAACGTCAGGGGTGTTGATATACATTGTGGGCTTCCCCGTTCCCGTGGAAGGTTTCTTCAACCGACGAGTCCTCAGTGTGTTCTATATCGACTTTGTAGATCTTTGATCTGCGTACGCTCTTTGGTTTTCAAAACCTAGCCACTCCTTTAATAATAGTCCATCCATAATGTTGTCCTCATCAGTCTGTCTAAGCGTCAGCCTCGCCCTTTCTGCTCTATCGTCGACCGCTAGTGCTACACTGTACAAGCTGGGGGATACTTATGCCGGAACCACCTTCTTAGATGGCTTCGATTTTTTCACTGCGCGAGATCCTACCAATGGCTTTGTCAAGTAGGGTTGCTCTCCTCCTATCAGCAATGTCGTTAACAAGCAACTAGATACCTAGACAAAACCACCGCGATGAATGGCAAACAAATCAAAATGGTTGGAACTGACAACTATATTGGCGTTGATTACAATACCAGCTTGACTGTTGCTGGCGGGGTTGGTCGCGGCAGTGTGCGTATCGAGTCGAAGAAGTCATACAACAAGGGCCTATTCATAGTTGACATCAAGCATATGCCTGGTGGAATCTGTGGAACATGGCCTGCATTTTGGTCTCTAGGTTCTGGAACGTGGCCGCAAACCGGAGAGATAGACATCATTGAAGGTGTCAACCAGAACACCCAGAACAAAATGGTCTTACACACCAACACAACGTGCAAGGTACGCTGTCACAATGAGCATAAGATTGCTTTTCAATACTGATTATGATGCTAGACCAATGGCACCGGCCAAACCGGACAACAGTCTCTATATGACTGTGATATTAACAGCCTATCGGGTGCCTCTGGCTGTGATGTGAACGCCGTGGAGCAGAACACTTTTGGAGCGGGATTCAATACGGCTGTAGGTGGTGTTTATGCCATGGAGTGGACAAGCCAATCAATCAAGATATGGTTCTTTCCACGAAATAAAATCCCCGCGAGCATCACAGCCAATGCTCCTGACACCTCCGCCTTCGGAACCCCAAACTCAAACTTCCAAGGTGCATGCGACATCGACGCTCGATTCAAGGACCATAGATTTATCTTTGACAATACATTTTGCGGAGATTGGGCCGGAAACGTTTATGGTAGGTCACTCTGCCTCTCATGTCTCAATCTCCCAATACTATATACGATTTTCCTAATCATTCGTCACACCCTCTCCAACCAATTCTGATGTATAACCATAGGGACCTCATCATGCCCACAGTACAATCTATCTAGTATGGATGCCTGCAAGAAATACGTCGCCGAGAACCCAGCCGCGTTCAAGAATTCTTTCTGGCAGATCACGTACTTTAAGACATTTATTGTCAACACTGCAGTATCCAGTTCTACCTCTACACGAGCAAGCTCCACCTCCACTCGCGTTAGCTCCACCTCAACCTCCACCCGCGTTAGCTCCACCTCAACCTCCACTCGCGTTAGCTCCACATCCACCCGCCTTTCAACGACTATAGTAACATCAACACGCACTTCTACATCTGCGTCGCCCTCAGCAACGAAAAAGGTTACGACTGATGCTACCTGCGGTGGAACTGGCGGATTGTAAGTCTTGTGCCCAACACCCGATATGAAACAGGAACAGAAGCTAATCGAGAACAGCACATGTCAGGGTTCCATCTTTGGGAATTGCTGTAGTTCTGCGGGCTGGTGTGGCTCTACCGTTGCGTATTGCGGAACAGGCTGTAATAAGAACTTCGGAACCTGCACGTAGAGGATGTGTGAACGATCAAGGGAAATAATTCTATTAACAACGAATGGATAGACGGAGGGCTATATTCGGCAGATTCACTAGATTGCTTGAAAAGACATTATGAACGATGTTGCCGCTTGTTGAAAATTCCTTCACAAATCTAATAGTGATGCTTCTTCGTCTCAAATCCAAGAGCTGAAATCAGTTGTGTTCAACTATTCTCCAGATCAAATTCCCATAACATAGTATATCAGTGCATTTGAGACATCTGCTTGTCCCGCCTCCTCTTAAAATCCCTCTTTCATGGCTGTTTTGTCTATCCTGTGACCAGGCACCGTCTCCTACCTATCTTGGCCGCCAACTCTCTAATCAATAGTTTTGGGGCAAAGAGCATCTGAATGTGTCCTCCTCTTCAGAAGTAGAAGCAAACCAAGTGAACTATAAAACCCACGATGGCAAGTAAGAAGAATGAAATTTCAAGTCCGAAACCGAAACTAGGACTGAGTGCAAGATTATTGGAAGCTTCGTCATCGACGTTTAAAAAGGATGATAAGGTGAATGACGTCTCCACCTCCGGCCGAGTTTGAGAAAATATGCTTGTCGCTTTGCTAGATGTAGGACTTTGGAATGTATCACTGAAATCGATTGTCGATATCCCCTAGCGTCCTTATTGGCTGTTGTCCCTAAAATCTCTAAATCGATTGGTATTACTGCCATTGAAAATACAGTCACATCATTCCCCCCAATACTAAACGCCATATCCTTAGTGCTAGAGCTTGTTGTATCGTGTGTCCCTCTCTCCTCGTAATTATCCTCGTATCCCATTGCACAACTTCCCTTCCCCTAGAAATTAGAAGCCCAGATGATTGATAAATGAGGGTTATTCGGTTTGACGTTGGCGTTATACCTCACTGGTAAACAGTCATGGTTTGAAACTGTTTTCTTGGTTAACCCCATACGCCGGCATTGGTTACCATTGTTAGGATTCGGGACGCCTTATTCACTTAGAGCGCTTTTCAAGCATTTGTCTTCCAAAGCAGAGCAGATGGGGCGCCAGGCGGTTACGATTGCGGTGGGATTATAAGGGATATATGTGTAGGTATGGTAGGGTGAGAGGAGTCCTAAGAGGAGATATGTGATATACTTGTACCATTCAAAATAGGACCCATTGTGTATTTAAAAGCGAAGTCGTACAACGGACCATTCTGAAAGGATATTGACACGTGTATTGTATTGCGGTTATACTACTACAAATTGAACCTAAAGTCGACCTCTATCACACCTGCGCTGGAAATTTGGTTGAGAAACGTGGACTACAAAACATCGATACCAATCGTAAATTTGCATCAAACATCGCAAAAGGAATTCCCATAGACCGCACAGAGATGTTTATAACCGAGGTGCAGGACAGTTGAAGAAGGGGATTCGGTAGAAAATTTTCTACTGAGCACTAAGTAGTGGCTGTATTTTTTAGGGTTGTGCCACTAACTTTACCTACTGTCTCGTTGTAGGTCTAAGTTTGCAGGATGCTTTAACCGAGTATTCCATGGATGTGCGAAATGCTTCTTAATTTGGTGATAATTCAATGGTTAGTCACTATGTATGCCGATTCTTGTGTGCATAACTGATCGATTGACTACTGATCGGGTATGGAAAGCCGCAGCTGTCGAACATGTATACATTTAAAATTTCCAGCGAATTATCAACTGGGGAAAGTTGAGTATTCAGTGGTTATTTTTGCCTAGTTATTTAAATCTGAAGAGGTCAGTCATATTTCAAAGGAAGAAGGGCAATGAAAAAACTGGGAGCAAGATATTGATGAATCGTAACACTGAAAAGGTGGTGGATAACTTGGACCCGATATGCCACTTTAACTGCCCCATTTCCCATTTTTGTTTGTAAATGTCACAGTAGTCTCAACAAGCCAAAGGGGAAATGATTTTCAATAAAAGGATGGGTTGGGAATAGATCACTAAGAACCTAGTTGACCCCTCAATCCATTCTTAGAGACGTTCATAGCGCGTTCGATCTCCACCTCTTCTTCGCGTAGCCGTACCTTCCCATATGCGAGATCACGATCTTGTTTCTTTTTGTCTTCTTGAACCCGCTTTTCACGTTCAGCAAGAGCTCGTTCCCGCCGTTCTCTCTCCATGCGCTTCCTAACAATTTCTGATTCCTCTTCGGCTGAAGCGATAGCACCTATAGGCGCTGGCGGCAGAGTTGAGATGTAAGTTTCCACAAGTGAATCACGGGTGGATACTGGGAGTGATATGAATCGTAAATCCGTCAATATTGACGATGGAAGGGTTCCGAGAGTAGTTGAGCCATTGAGGAAGGCCGGAGGCTGTGCCTTCAGAAGATTAGATAAATCTACCTTCAGCTCTGGCTGCTTTGAGCCAAGCCTCTTGATATGATCCCGGTAGATCTTTTCTTTCTCCTTGTCGGACATTTTGGTGTCTTTCATTTCAGGCTCTTTCTTAAACTTGCGTCGGAATTCCGGCCAGAAGAGTTTTGGTGTGGCATGCTTATGGAGGAAAGACAGGTATGGTATCCTGGGGTCTAGCCTTTGTTGCTTTGCCTTTTGTTCCTTGAGATTTTGAATTCTTTCCCTTACCCAACCATCAAAGCAATCTTTGCGAGCTTTCATAGTTGGTAGAGCTTTGTAACGTCCATCTTCGTAGAGCTCGCCATTCTGAAGGACCTTGTCCCATGGGGTAAACGGGCTAACTCTTGTGTCATCTAATAACTCTTTGAATAGTGCTTTACAGTCATCTTCCGTCAAAGGTAGGCCCTCCTCCTCTTCTTCTTCTTCATCAGCAAGGTCTCCTTGTTCCATGGCCTCCATTTGTGCAAGCTGCCATGCAATGTCATCTTCGCCCATCTCCAATGCTTGATCTTCGGAACGCTCCACTGTCCGCTGTCGTTTCGACACATTGTCGTTTTCGTCCCTTTCATCGTCTGTGACTTCCACCTCTTCATACTCGCTGTCATCTGCCATTCCCACTTCCCCATCGACTTCGACTATTTTCTTTTCAATCTCTTCCTCAGCGGCTGCAAGGTCTGCCTCTACCTGGGCCATTGCACTGTCTTCCTCATCGCTTGATTCTCCGAAAACCTTTCGTTCCTTTTTCTCACGCTCTATCCGATCGAAATCCACTACGCCTTTCATGACATCTGGGGGAAACTTCCAAAAACTCTCATTCGTGACCTTATTCCACACAAACCTCCTCCCCAGCTTCGTCTTTACAAGGACCCAAGGGGAACAGTTGGGGATATCATATCGATGTTTTGGTCGGTCTTGTGGGTGCTGTCGTCTTCCCTGGATGGTATTGGAGCCACCTCGATGGCCATTTTGATCACCTCCTCTATAGTGATGTTGACGTTCATATTGATAGGGAGGTTGTGGAGGACCAGCAAACTGAAAACCCTGCTGCTGGAACCTTGAGTTTAACTGATTATTCGGGGCGACTGGGTTGAAGAGGGTAGTATTGGGGTTGGCACTAGAAGAAGTAGCAGGGTGAGTGGGTGGCATCATGGGTGGAGCAGCGTGATGATCTGGTGTCGTGTTTATATCTGCAACTGGGCGAGTATATGTCGAAGTTTTTGTTTCCTTGTTATAGTAGTATTTATGCCCTGTAAAGAGTCAACAATGCTGACATGGAGCCTGAAGCTATAGCTACCTGAGGGGGCGGAATGCTCAGTCCAACCTGGTGCAAGAGGTGGGAGGGCCGTGGGTGGTCGTATTGAAAAGTCTGCCATATTCACACAAGTGTTTTCACAAATAGGGGAATCCTTGAGGTGAGGAAAGGCCAACAATGCTGGCGATGGTGCTGAAATGGCTTTGGCGGCTCAAAAGTTTTAGCGCGATCGAGGCTTGGCGCGCGTCGTGTGAAGCTTGTGGCCTGAAGCTTGCATGAACAACAGTAAACTCGCCCGCTCCCCCACCGACGTTCTCCCCATTCTCTCCTCTCATCCCCTCCGTATTCCCCACAAAAGACAGAAAATATGTCACGAAGATACGATTCTCGAGTAAGTCCTGACCATTCGATTTCACACATTTCACTACCAACACACACTGTAGACAACCATCTTCTCCCCAGAAGGGCGTCTCTACCAGGTTGAATATGCACTAGAGGCTATTTCGCATGCAGGGACGGCATTAGGAATTCTCGCCAAAGACGGTATCGTGCTCGCCGCAGAGAGAAAGGTCACCAGCAAGCTGTTGGAGCAGGATACATCAGCGGAGAAACTCTACATCCTTAACGAGTACATCGCCCATCCCGAGCTGACGAAGACTAGATACTGACTATCAAATCATAGCAACATGATCTGTGCCGTCGCAGGCATGACTGCGGACGCAAATATTCTCATCAACTACGCCCGTCAAGCCGCTCAGCGCTACCTCCTCACATACAATGAAGATATTCCCTGCGAACAGCTTGTGCGCCGGCTATGCGACCTCAAGCAAGGTTATACACAACACGGTGGACTCCGACCGTTTGGCGTATCCTTCATTTATGCAGGTTGGGATCCCCAGAGACAGTTCCAGCTCTACCAGAGCAACCCTAGCGGAAACTATGGTGGCTGGAAAGCAACCAGTGTTGGGGCAAACAATGCATCTGCACAGAGTCTTCTGAAGCAAGATTACAAGGAGGAATGTGATTTAAAAGAAGCATGTGGGCTTGCAATGAAGGTACTTAGCAAGACAATGGATTCTACAAAGTTGAGCAGCGAAAAGAGTAAGAATAAGATCAAACCATCTTTTGTTTCTAGCTACTAAGTTTTTGTTAGTCGAGTTCGCAACGGTCGGAAGGACTGAGACGGGTAAAATTTACCACCACTTGTGGGGAGCGGACGAGATCGATGCCCTGCTAAAGGAACACGGCCTTGCTAAGCCCGAGGACACGGAGATGGTTGAGTGATGAGCATAAGGGCGAGGTCGGAAGCATGATTATTGGCAAAAATGGAAAACAGCCGTTTAGATACGGGTTCGTTGCATCCATTTCGGGTGAGATTTCCAGATCATCTTGGCAATCACTCCATAAAGCTAAGACAACTTCCATTCAACGGTTGATATAATATTGTCAGCTCTTCGTAACGTGTTTCACCTGTATTGGCAAACGTATTTTACGGATGGCTATGTACTCGGTGAGGAGGATTATGATACTCGCGCAGTTCACTCACAGTCCACTCGAAAAGGCACGAGGGAAGAATTGTAATCGTGTGTGATTATTCTGGCTAGCTTTTGGATTGTTATCCTAGTCCCTTCCTTACGTTGTAGTCGCACCTTGCACATCCCAACCTTTACGTCCTTCGTTTTCCTCAGGGCGTATCATGTCATAATCACCTTTCCTCTGATCTTACTTCCTTGCATCCATTACTTTGCATTGCCTGGCAAGAAGTTTCATATGTGCATATTATAGCAGCATGCATAATCCCTCCTACCACTTGAGCGGCGCTCTTTCCACCGAATCTGGCGCATTTTACCCAAATCCCCAACAGCTACTTGAAGAAATCGATGGCGCGAACACCTCCCCTACATCACAGAAAAAGCCCACATATCAAGGCTATCCAAAATCGGCCGGTCGCTCGAATTCAGTCTGGGTCTCTGGTGGGATCATGGCAGAAGATGCCCGCACCAAACTACGAGTTGCAGATGAAGCCCGTCAACGGAAGACATCCATCAAGAACATTAGTGAGAGAATTATCGAGGATGAAGCGCTCCCACCATTTCGGCGACGCTCGACCCAGACCGAAATCCGGTCTGCATCCTTTCGTACGGGTATTTGGAAACCACCACCTCCGCCAACGACGTTCAAAGAGATTGGGCTCTCGGAGCCTGTCCCTGCTACAGCGGTTGATGCTACTTCCCCGATTCCCGGGTCCCAGTGTAGAAGAATTAGTCGTAGGTTCTCGGGTAGAACAAGTACTGGTGTTGCGAACATTGACATAGTTCTGCTATAGCCAAGAGACTTCCCCATAACCTACTATATTTGATGGAACCGTGGTCCAAACGAAAACGGTCCGGAAGTCTACCCGAACATGGGTCCGGTGGTCAAGGCGATAAACGTCCGAACATTCAACCAATGTCAGCAACAATAAAAGGCAGCCTGTTGCGTAGTTCTACATTTACCGAGCGAACCGAGTCCATGGCTGATCCTGGGTCCTTAGATGCTACGAGAAGATACACACTAGGACCCATCTCCTCATTCAGGCCGGTGGCTGAGATTCCTCGAGGTACTCTTGTGCCCGCAATGCCAATGCGGAATTCCACGCCCATGGACGGCTCCGCCGCAAGCCCTGTATGGACGCCAGCGTGGGTGAGGGCATTCCATGTTATTTACGGCGAAAAGCCCATATACATGAACGTTCACAGAGAAGACTGGAAGGAAGGCCCTGTGTGCGTCCATTGCTTCAGGCAACACGGCAAGTTTCATTGTGTTTATTCTGAAGATTGTGGCTGTGTAGACAAGAAGAGGGGTTGAAAAGCCGGTACTGGGCGCCCACGGTAGGTTTGTGAGTTCGAAGACATACTTTGGGGGTCGCTGAATATGAAGCCAAATTGTATGTGAAGAGGGGGGCTTGCTTCCACAGGAGTATTCGTCTTTGACTGAATTTGTATGCTTTGCTCAGTGGTAACCATGTTTCTTTCCCTTGCCCTGGGCGGTTTATGTCCTCTTGACTCGATTCAATAATTAGAATGCACCCGTTTCTTGTTGATTTGGCGCTGGGTTGCAGCCATATTGTGAGCTAGACAGCAGTAGCTGTACACATACATCTGGGACAACAAAGCCGAACAAGCATACATGTGTAATTGTGTGTTTGTGCAGGCAGAGTGGACCCGGAGGAAGAAAAGGAGATGGCGGATATGGACATATCACTGCGGCGCGGAGGAAATTCCTCTCCGAGGCTGCTTCGCGGCCTCCTTTCCTCATCTGGTGCCGGCAGAGCAGACCCGCGCCGTACAACGTGCCGACACCCACACCCGCACCCGCACTTCGGCCTCAAATAACGTTCCCATCCATGCCTATTTTGCCGCTCGTTCCATGCGCTTGGTCATCAGCGTCGTCTCGAACCCGCCCATGGTTGGTGGCTTCGGCGTCCTTCATATCAGACGTCGGAGACTTATCCGAGCGCTAGCTGCCCCCTCCTCCTCCCAACGTTTGTCATCAAGAGGAGAAGGACTTTCGCGCTCGAGCCAAGTCCGAGTGGATACTGCTAGTCGGAGGAAACTAGATATGACCCCAGGCGTTAGCCCGTTCATGTGGAATAGAAAACCCTGACTCTACAGTAGGGTGTAATGCGTCAACCGTGGGCAGTATCTTTGGGACCCTTGGACATCACAAAAGAGACGACTCAAAGCATGGGAAGAAGGAGCGAGAGCACGGTGCGAGGTGGCCAGGACGATGCATCATCGGTGGAATTGGAGAAGAGGCGGGAAACTACAATGGATGTTGACGACGAGAAGACGACCGGCGTTGCTGGCTCATTGGATACACAGTCGAAGGAGAACGAGAAAATCACCCCCGTAGAGCAATCTGACCCACCAGCCTCACCTCGTACCAAAAGCCTCCGATTGACTCAATCCCAGCGCTCGTACGGAGGAGAGGATGGATACACATGCTTCAACGATGACGACTCACCCCATAACTCCGGTGGGAGTAGTGCTACCGACGAGCCTTTTCTAGTTTCCTGGGATGGGGGCGACACAGACCCATTGAATCCGCGGAGTATGACAGTCACGCGGCGCTGGGCCATCACCTTGATCGTCAGTGCGAGCTCGCTGTGTGTGTAAGTAGTTTGGTTATCCCTACTTCGTGACTGAACGAACACAAATGCTGATTGTCTTGGGACTCTAGCACGTGCACTAGCTCACTCTATACAAGTACCTACAGTCAACTTATTCCTGAGTTCCACACTAGTCGGCTGGTGTGCACGCTTGGCCTCTCTCTCTTCGTCGCTGGTCTCGGCACTGGCCCGATGATTCTGAGTCCCCTCAGCGAGGTAGGTCCCGTGGCGGTGCCTGCGCCACCGTCTCTGCACACTCATACTAAGCGTGGGCAGTTCTTTGGAAGACGTCCAGTTTATATCGGCTCCTTCACCTTCTTCCTCATTTTCATGATTCCATGCGCACTGGCCCATAACACCCAGACGATGCTAGTGGCACGATTCTTAGATGGTCTAGCTGGCAGTGCTTTCCTCTCCGTAGCTGGGGGCACGGTTGGTGATATGTTTGCAAAACATGTTAGCTACTACAACCATGGCTAGCATTTCCTTACTAACACGTTCGAAGGAGCTTTCTGCACCTATGATGGTGTATACGGCTTCCCCTTTCGTAGGGTATGGAATGCCGGAGGCCTCATTTTCATTGACTGACTAGCACAGGCCCGAGATAGGCCCTCTGGTGGGAGGCTTCATTGTAGAGCACACAACTTGGCGATGGTAAGGAATTTGCGCTCTTTAGATGACAGACGCCCGTCTTCAATCCAGCAGCTTCGATCCTCAGGTCATTCTGACTAAGGGAAAAAAAAATATTAGCTAGCCGGATTAAGCCGTATCGTACCTCTGAGGCAGCATTGGTCCCGCTCAGAGCCACGTACTACATTCAGTGCTGATATCCTACAGGTGTTTCTATGTGCTCATAATCTGGTCTGGGCTCCAGGTAGGTTCAAGCCTAACTATGCGGACTGCACACTGACCCCCGTGAGCTTGCCTTGATTGTCCTCTTCGTGCCAGAGACGTATCACCCTGTGCTCCTCCGCAACAAAGCTATTCAACTGCGACAAGAGACGGGGAACCCGGCGTATTGGGCGCCAATAGAGCGCATGTCCAGATCAATTACCAAGACGGTCTTGTGGTCATGTATCAGGCCGTTCCAACTACTCTTCTTCGAGCCAATGGTAGGCCACGCTACTAACATGGCATGCTTGGTGGGCTAACTGAGTGCGTCAAGTGCCTGGCCCTCTGCATTCTGTCTGCTATTTTGCTTGGCATACTGTACCTTTTTTTCGGAGCGTTCCCACTCGTATTCCAGCACAATCATGGTTTTACAATTGCTCAGACAGTGTGTTCCATGTAGCCTCTCAAACCCAGCTCCTAAATTCTCACAGGGAATCTCCTTCATGGGCCTCTTCGTTGGGATGCTCATGGGCATCACAACCGATCCATTAATTTGGGCTCCACTGCGTAGCAGGCTACTGAAAATGCAGGAGGCGCAAGGGGGTGAAGTAGGCGGTTCAGAACCAGAGTATCGGCTCCCAAGCACGATTGCTGGTGCTTTCCTCGTCCCCATTGCCTTGTTTGGTTAGTTGTTACAGGCCTTGGGCATCCTACATGCTTATAATAACAATTCGCAGGGTTTGGGTGGACCACTTTTCCACAGGTGAGTGGATCTGACACGGCTCCTTTAGATGTCTGCTAACCCATATCCTTGGAGGTGCACTGGATAGGTACGACAGCGTCCTGCATACTGAAGATGTAATAATAGCTGATCATACGGACACGGCAGTTCCAATAATATTCTCAGCCGTCTTTGGTATTGGGTATGCCTCCGTTCCGGGCATGCAGGTGTCAAGGATCAATAGCTCACCACTAACTCGTATCTCTTACACAGCATCATCTGGTGTTATAGTGGCATCTTTACGTTTCTCGTTGAATGTGTGAGTATGCCCGATATTGGTGCAGGCTTCCTGGTGGTATTTTGGCCCTGATTTGACCTCGCCAAACAGTATCCATTGTATGCGGCGTCGGCGCTCGCAGCCAATTCGTTTGCACGATCGTATTTCGCCGCGGCGTTTCCGTTATTTGGCATTCAGATGTACAACAGTGAGTGTGGTCTGGGTGTCGGCGATGATGAAAAAGCGGTCACTGACGAAGAAAAGATCTTGGTTACCAGTGGGCAACGACTGTGCTCGCGTTTCTGGCATTGGCCATGGCCCCGTAAGTTGATCCCGGGAATCCGGACCCAGGAAGTGGCTAACAAGGCTCTGTAACGCAGATTCCCCTATCTCTTCTATCGCTGGGGCAAGCGGCTCCGTGTCAACAGTCGCTTTGCATCAGTTTGAGGTGGGAGCAACACTGCAGGCCATCTGGCGGCTAGGGGAGTTGTATAGGTGGCGGATTTGAGTGGAGAGAACTTATTGTCGAGGAGGTAGCACTGCATATGCTGGGGACACATTCGCGCATGTTTATTGATTGCAGGTTTTTTTTTTCTTGACAACACACGTGACACGACGGCGACCTGAAGCACACTGACCGGCCCTTCTGTGTGACGGGTCCGGGCGCCACGAGGAAGCCACGCCAGCTCGACAGACGAGGGGAACACGGACGGCGCATGGTTCCGACGGGCACTGGCTGGAATATTGGCAGGGGACATTGGCGGGCACCAAGCAGATGGGAGATGGGAGATGGGAGATGGGAGAGAGTTGAAGGTAGAGGTAGGGGTAGATGTGGGGGGTTGGAGGTCAAGGGGCAATGAAAGGAGGATGGACGGGTTACACAGGGCACTCTAGGGGAACTACCAGTACACAGAGCAAGAAGACGGAATGCCAAGCCCCCCCAATCACAATTTGCATTTTATAGACACGCCCGCAGCCAAGAAGCTTGGGGTATTTCGGCCATGTGGTGATTGGGGATTGCTTTTTGAGCAAATGCCGGGGTGGCGGTGATGTGGAGGGGAATTGGGAATTGGCGCATCAGGGATGGCTGATGGCTGATGTGTGATGCGAGACGCGTGCGGTGCAAGGTGCGAGGTGTGCGAGGTGTGCGAGGTGTGCGCCATGTGCTGTGATGAATGCAAATGAAGAGCACAGAGTCGAATTGAATTTGAATTGGAGGACGGTTTGGCCAACTCCCCGGCCTAGTACCAGGCGCAATGCGTATGTGTGTATATTTATTTATGTATGAGTGTGTATATGTGTGTATATG
>JAAZQE010000387.1:0-27358 GCA_013620735.1 Clavariopsis aquatica | reverse complement strand
GACACTCGATGGTGGAATACGTTAATAATAGAAGGAAAATTATAAACAATCTGCCATGCTTTCAAGATGTCACGTGCCATCTGCATTCTGTAGGTAATCATGCTGTTGACTGATGTACATAATTCACATTTAAATAATTCATAAGGATCTCCACTCTGATTTGCAATGGCCGACTATCATTCTAAAGGCTAGAAGATGAACTAGCATTCCATGGGATCTATATTTAGATACGCGCAACGCTAACCAAGAAAGATATTTGTATTTGAAGTGGATTACACATGTAAATGACCCTATTCTAAAATTCTGGAGAGCTCCGAGTTCCATTTTTCCTACTCTCTCAGCTTACCACAGACGTCAGAACAACCTTCTTAGCCTTCGAAAGGCCCCTAGGACATCATGGTGAATCACGGCCCCTCCCAAGGTTGCAACTCGTGTAGGTGGCGACGGAAAAAGGTTTGTATTCCCCCTGTCAGCCGAGTTAGAACACGTGCGTGATTTAGCTGACATGAATATCTATTTTTCTTTGTTTACAGTGTGATTCTACACGCCCGGTAAGCCCGAAAGGTTTCATGTGTAGATTTTAGTCCACTTGGTAGTGTTGAGTCTGTTCCTACTAACATCCACCAAATCAGTCGTGCATGCGATGCATCAAAGCCAATCGCGCCTGTGGTGGCTACGAAGATCCCGGATTCTCAGGATTCAAAATCTATGAGGCACGTGACCATACACTTCCACAAGTATTCATCACCACGGCCCGAAAGTGCACTATGCCCAAGCGAGTTCCTCTACCAGGCACGGACATCCTTCCTGAAGACACAATACCTGTAGAAACGTCACAATCAGAGAGTAACACTCTTTCTGTAAGAGCCTTCTTTTATGATTATTGTATCACTTCGACAAATACAGACCTCTCACGTGGGTATCTCTGTGGCCTCGAGAGGCTGGTATATCACCACGGTCTGACATCAGATCTTGCTAAAGCTTGTCAAGCTGTATCATTTGCGGCTCATGGGAGGCCACTAAATAGACCGCAGCTAGTGAAGAAGGCTGGTGGATTTTATCAAGAGTTGCTCGGGGCGTTAGCAAAGGCTTTGCAAAAGCCCTGTTCAGGAAATGCACCAGAGATAAGATTCATCTCGATGTTAATGGGACTTCATTCGGTATCAAACTTATTGGAATCCCGTTACTATTGTCGATGGGACTAAGACATCGTAGATGACGACCAACGACGAGCAAAGTATCAGAAGTCATGAAATCCACTCAAAGGGTCTTGTAGCACTGATGAATACTGGGACTTCTTTATTTAATCTTTTGAGTTCAGGTGTTCTTTCAGTTTTACATGTCAGAGGACTGGATTATTTGTTACTCGGTCTTGACTCTTTGTGGAGAAGGTCTCGAGGCCTGTACTCTGACCATGATCTTAAAGGGCTTTTAGTCGAGGCTAGCCTTTTAGACCAACAGTTTGTGATATGGGAGAATTCCCGAGTTGAAGAGTTCAAACCCACAGCTATTGGAAGCGTTAAACTGCCTGATGGAAACCTCGAACCGTCGGTAGGCCGTTGGCCAGGTATGGTCGACTCTTACTTCGATCTCTATGTGGCTGGAATCTGGAACGTTTTCCGGACAGCCCGACTACTTCTCCTGAGTCTTATAATCCGACTTTCGAACATGCTTGACAAGGGGACTACTGAACATATAAATGTAGCGAATCAAGTCGTCCAAAATATGTTGGCATCGATACCCTATCACTTGAATGACAACCTGCAGGCCTTTGTCTGCGGGATTGAGAGTAACACTGAAGTCATAGATACTGGTAGGTATTTGGGAGGATTGCTTCTAGTGCACCCGTTATATTTGGCGTCAGAAATGTGTTTCATACAGAACAATGCGCGGATATATATGCGAAACTGCCTCCAGTGGATTGGGTTGCATATGGGGTTTGGACTAGCTACCTTATTATCAAACGTACGTCCGCCCCTTACAAGGATAAGTTAGTGCAGCGATTATCTAACATATGTCCGGCAGACACCAGGAATAGAAAGAACCGTGATTGAGAGTGGACTTATACTAGTATGGTCGGGTTTCCTGTAACGTTACCAAGGCGAATGGTTCCATTGCTAGCATTAAATTTACGACTTATGCATATCGAACAGTATATCCATCTAGAGATATGATGCGCTAAGCTAACCTAATTGGGAGTTAAGGTAGCATCGTCAATCGTTTTTGGTGAGATGGTGTGTTTGCTCACTAACGAGGCAAAATCCCAAGGGCTCATTATGGCTAGCGTTCCGCCATCTCCCCTCTTAGTGATGATTAAAGATTCTCAGGGTAAACTTGAAAGAATATAAAAGGCCACCCAAATCAGATAGAAAATTTGTTCAACATGAGAATTCATTCTACCTCCGCCCTCCTTCCACCAAGAATTGACTTTGAGTTCAAAGTCTTGAAAATATAACTGTCTTTAATAACAATTACGCACTCTTATGAAAAACGAAAATTTCCAATTAGCTTCACCAGTCACAAATTCACCATGCTCTGTAACACTGCTGCTTGGAACACGGCCCTCGGTGCACCATTTGAAATTAAACCCTCAGCTTTAGGGTGTCCGAAAGAGAACCAAATCCTTGTAAAGAACCGTGCTATTGCCATAAACCCCGCGGATGGAAAGATTCAATACACGGCCTTGTACCCAATGGAATATCCAACGATCCTTGGAGAGGATGTAGCTGGGGAGGTAGTTGCTGTAGGTGCAGGCGTCAAACGATTCAAGGAAGGCGACCGTGTTACTGGTATTGCAACTGGACATGCAACAAAACGCGAAGAAGAAAAGGCTTTCCAGGCCTACACGATTTTGGAGACAAATATGGCTTGTGAGATCCCGGATAATATCCCCTACGAGAATGCCGTTGTACTTGGGCTAGGGGTTTCAACAGCAGCAGATGCCCTCTTCAACCCTGAAAATCTCAACCTGCAGCTTCCTACCCAGCCTGGACGAGAATTTACAGGGAAGACCCTTCTTATCTGGGGTGGTGCATCAAGTGTTGGGAGTAACGCCATCCAGCTCGCTGTCGCCGCTGGCTATGAGGTGATTTCAACTGCATCACCAAAAAACTTCGAATATGTGAAAAACCTCGGTGCGAGCCAAGTCCTCGACTACAACGCCCCAACTATCATTGCAGATATCGAAGCAGCTTTCAGTGAGAAGATCTCTGCCGGTGTCTTCGACACGATTGGACCCCCGGCCTGGGCACCCATCCTCGAAGTGATACCTAAAATTGAGGGTGCCAAGTTTTTGGCTACAGTTTCATTTGGATCTCCTGAAGTTCCAAAAGGAGTTATAATGAAGAAGATTCTTGCAACTTCTTGCATGGAAAATGATATTGGAAAGGCTGTATGGGAAGACTTCTTACCAGAAGCACTCAAGACCGGGGCGTTCGTTCCATTTCCAGAGCCGTTCGTTGTTGGGAAAGGGTTGGAGAGCTTGCAAGAGGCTGTGGACATCCAGCGTAGAGGTGTCTCGGCACAGAAGGTTATAGTTCTTCTCTAGTACGCCTCATCTGCAATATTGAAATTCATTTTCTATTCGTTGTGAAGTGTCGGAGGAACTTTTACTGAAATACTGGTAATTAAAATCCGAAAAATATTGACTTATATGATTATGAATGAACCAAGAAGCAGGACCATACCTATTAAATCAAGGGAAACTGGGAATAATAGGAGAACGATGAAAAAGAGTCGAAAAGCGCAGAAATCACAGCAAATTATCTACATCCCTTTACGATGAACAATCTGCTTAATCATATATATACGCGAGGAGTCATGAAAGGCCAAAAGTATAATTTCCATCAGTTTCTCGTGACTGGTGCGAAAGATATACCTTCCTGTAAGGCCCAGGGTTAATGAGATACTTCTCACACTTATATTTGCTGACTGAACACTGTCCTGTATATATATCGGTTGTACAGAGATAAAATACACCACTAATTACCTTATTACATATGCTCACGGTGACACCTCTCCTCAAAAATTCTGCTGACACTTTCTCACTTGATTCTTCAGTCACCTTGAGTTTAATATTAAAGTTCTAGATTTGGAGTAGCTTTCGTTTCGATGCTACCCCCATACTAAGGAACAATATTTCACGCTCCTATGCAATTGGAATCGCTAATTTTACTTGCTTAGTGGTAGGTGATACTCTATATATTTATTATACCCTATGGTGTTAAATTTTTATACCTTACCCCAACCTTCATCAAACGATTCCGACATTCATGCCACTTGATTTGAATTTAAGAGTGGTTGGCTTGGATTAACAAAGTTTTTTCTACCCTTCGAGCAGCTGAGTCGAATCCGAATTGATCCAGTCGATTTGGCTTGCTACATAATTGCGAGACCCACAGACCTGAACTTTCTGCCTGTAGATCCACGTAGAAACACCGGTACGTTTTCTTAAAAAATAGATTCATATTCCAAGCAACATTATAGCCAGGATCTAACTTTCCTCCAAGGGTAGCCCTAGCATGGCAAAATACTGGAATTGAGATTTAAAACGAAGATGAGTAGTTCTTACTCTCAAATATAAATTGGTGTCTCGATACCACTATGAGAAGGGCCATTGTTATTGTTCCCAATAGTCCCAACCAGCAAAATATTACTTTATTAACAAGTCTAGATCCCCATTCTGTAACCGATCCAGGACATGGGTGGAGAGGAAGATTGGGTACCAAGTCTCCTGGCTGCTTTTCACCCCGTGAATTAATCAACATCGTGTTCGAAAAGGTTCCACAGTTAGCATAGTTCAAAGAATTGGCGATGAGTTAGATGTAAATCTGATAGATACTCTGATAAAATCCCCATACGAGCGCTAGCGTGGTCTATGCTTAAACCGTATCCCGAATCAAAATTTCAAGTTAACATCGTGAAAATGGGTTATCCGCTAATAATTAAGACATTTTTATCACGCAGGCCCAGGGATCGTGAATCATAGCCTTAATGGCGCATCAAGCTCTATGTTAGGTTGGAGTTCCCAGGCCATGTTATTCATCTCAGTACAAGAACTCTCTGGTTTTATAAATCAAGACTGCTTAGGAGTTCAAAAGGACCCTAAAAGGTATTATGATATAGGGTTATTTCTCTATCTTTCGCCGAATGCGGGATTGCATATGTGCTTCAAGCACGATGCCAACTGAAGAAATGAGAAGCCCGTAGATTCTAATTCAGAAAAGAGTAAGTATATGGTAGTAATGAGACCTTGCCTTACTTCTATCTAATATTGATGGTAGAAACCCAATATCTAAGCCCAACCTAGTTTCTGTTTGCATAAAAGGTTATGTGAGCCTGAATATTCGGGCACGTGAGTAGGTAGCATGGGTTACGTAACCAAACTAGTGTAACCCCACGAACTTGCCAACAAACCTGACTGCATTGAGCACCTTTCCTCTTACTTCATCCTCAATCTCCATTCTTGCTCTCACCCAGCCAGCCGGGCATTCAGAACATGGCTGCACCGACCTCTCTCTATAGCCTTCCAAATGAACTACTCTCTCATATTGCTGTCTGGCTTAGCAATGATGATGGCGCCTCGATTAAGCAAAACAAATCAGACCTCCTAAGCCTCGCTCAGGTCTCGGGGAAGCTACGCTCAATCGCTGAAGGGATCATCTACCGCTCTGTAACTGTTCACGGTGGCACAGAACCAGCTCCTGTCGAGAATGATTTGTTTTTATTTTTTCGTACAATTCTCGCTCGCCCAGATTTAGCAAGTAAAGTCAAGGTCCTCTACTTTCGCACCGTCCGTCGCAACCGTGCCAAGAAGTATGAGCAAGACGGTCAAGATTTGTTGAATGATCTCCGTGAGAAGAGCTTGGCCAAGCTCAAGGACCTGGGCTATCAAAACGACGATCCTTGGTATACTATGATCGAAGCTTCGATTGAGTCTGCATTCGCTGGTCTTCTGCTCACTCTCCTATCAAATGTGGAGGATTTGAAGATGAACATCCTCGATCACGCCCGTGGAGATCCGTCTGCAGAGCCATCGCTGGCCTTATTTGGAACAGCCACTCCACCCAACATTCTTGCGCCAATAGTCAAGAATATCAAGAAACTTTCCATTCTGGCTGATCACTTTCCTCTTCTGTCTCTTGATTTCTCGAACTTGACAACATTGCATTTGGAACATGTTGGCACAAGGGATTTACTTCGACTAAATGGGCCCAACAGCTTGCGCGGTGCTGAAAAAATCAAAGAGCTGCACATGGACCTTGTCGTTCAAGTTGCGGAGAGCTTTGTGATTACACATCTAGAAGCCAGGTTTGGAGATCTGTTAGCTGCCATGGGCTCTCCTGCATTGACCCACCTGGATATTGCTTTCTTTAATGAGGGGTGCAGGTGCGCTGATGGTCATGTGATTGACATGTCTAGTTTCACAAAAGAGTTGGAATCTGTTTCTCTGACACTCGAAGAGTTAAATCTCCGTTTTGAAGAAGATGAGCATGTGGAAGACCAGAAATGGATCTTAAAAAATGTCGAAAATATTGATACGCTCAAACAATTTACTGCGTTACGCCGACTGTGCCTTCCTGCATGTTTTCTCTTGGACCCAGCGAACAATGAGCGATTAGCCAAGGATATCATCCCATCTTCTCTCAAAGAACTATCGCTCAGTACTCCGAAGCGAGACGTAGTTCTATTTCTGGAGCGCATTGCCAACGAGCGGTCTCACTTTTCTCAACTTCGTCACATTTCGCTGCTCTGCCGAGACTATAGCGCCTCTGCACTCGATTTCTGGAGCAGTGCGGACCCGATATGGGAACAACTCAACGAACTTGATATCATTACTACAGTGACGTGCCTTGACACTGGAAGTTCTAGTGATATGCCGGTAGAACTTTCTGAGGACGATACCGATAGCGACGAAGACGAAACCAATGACAGGAACGAAGATGAATTGATTTTAGCAGTGGATATAGTGAGCGAAGGGGGGAGTGATGGTTACCACGATGGAGACTCCCTTCCCGAGTTAGAAGACTTTATTGATGACGAAGACGCATGGTTTTCCGCAGGGTCCTACGAGGGACTTGCTTGATTGTTGTTATAATTCAGGTTCAACATAGCTAAAATTAAGGGTAAGACACACGCATAGTTCTTTAGTAGATCATTCTACAGACTCGAAAATTTCAAACTCTCTGCTTTTTGAATTTTCGGCATCTTCTCCATATTCTTAGCCTAATGAAGAGAGACCCTGTAAGCATAGGAATAGGAGGTGACAGGGTGTTTCAACAATCGCCATCCTCGGCTCACCACTTCTATAGTAGTAATATTTAAAATCAACGCATGTCAATACTTTTGAAAACCACTCGAGTCGATATCCTATCATCTAGGGAGGCCAGTGACATTTTAATATTAAATGTAGCGTCCAAACGGTGCTAGAAATGTTAAATTAGTGTCCGCAAATTCAAGCAAGATTCCTCAGTAGAAGACTTTTAGTTGATATTAATGTGCCTTCATGATTTTTATTCATTTTTCCCTTCCTGGTCTCTGCTGCACTGGTGTGTCACTCACGATCATGCATTCATAAGGTACTTAGTCTTTCTATTGTGGAAGACAAGAATACGGCCGAGATAGGACGTCTTATTTTCATGAAAAGAGTGCAAGCTGGGCTATTAACGTTGAAGGTGTTGCAGAATGTTTTGCACTTGAGCCCATGCGAGATTGGTGTGAGGAAGGCGTCCAGGAATTTTAACCTTCGTTTCTTGGATCAGGCTGGTAGAAGTGAGGTCAATGTTCGACCTTGAGGGGAAAATCGACTTGCCAGAATATATGCAGAACCTCCTGTCGAGATTCATTTAATACAAGAGTTCAACATCTCAAATGTGGGCCACGCTCAAAGTGGTTGTGAAAATTACTACAAAAAGCCTCAATGGAGCTAGGAAGAACAATCCCCCCTCAAATGATGCGATGATGCGATGAAGCGGTATATTGCTACTTGTGTCCCAAACACTTGGAATCGAACCGTAGATGGAGGTGGACTAATAAGTTCAGTAATTTAGGTCCTAGATCTTTTTACGGATTCTAGAAAACAGTCGTGTAGAAATCAACATATGAAGTGAGTTGTTGTTTTTGCCGTAGTTAGGATCCGTATTTCCTGGTTCTGTAGGGTATCAATTTGAGGAATGTAAATGGAAACTAGGCAAATATTCCGCCTAAGTGGCCCTTTTTGTACTCTTTGCCAAAAAAAAGAACGATAGATTTAAGGGTGTGTATGCCATTTGAACTCGCGAAGAAAATTAAATATTGAAAATAATTGAACACCCCACCTCCAAATCACCGGTTGCCCGGGCTATCATACTCATAACCTAATTCACTATCTACGCCCAAAGGGCAAATGTAGCATTCACTTTGAATTACCTCCTATCCCTTTCCAACCCTGCTCAATATTCAGCTTCTGAAATCTACCTCAATACAACACCAAGAGCAAAACAAAGAGCTAGATTCACTATGGTTGTCCGATCCTACCAAGACCAACGTCATATCGTTTCTCGTATTTGACCCAGTTTGAAATCATCCTGGAATCAGGGAAGAATTGCAACGTGGTGCAGATAGGAAATTTGATCCAGGTTGAATGCGCGCTAAATGTTCTTCCTCATGCGTACTGTTGCGTGCGATATTACATGCACTTCCAGCCAAGCGACGAGAAAGGACTTCGGCGACTAGGGAGCCAAATCAACTCGTATCTACTGATTCATGCAATTGAAAGAAGGGGGCTGGTTCCTGTAACATGGCCGATATATCGGTGATCTTGTAAGCGCATGCAAAGTACACTAGTGATGTGCTAAGTAAACGAGTATTCTCGATGCGCGACGTCCTAGGATTTAGCCGTTGTTACTTGCTTGAACTCCACGTCTCCAACAAGCGGGGCCGGCTTCCTCAAAACCCCTTCCCCACATCTCTGCATGCACTCCACAGCCTTCAACACAGTGCCAGGGATATCCTCTCCCTTCCACGTTCGTTCATCAAAATCACTAGAATTCCAATATCTCATGCGACCTAATTCGCCCTTCCTCGCAGCTTCCACAGTGGCTTTAAACCCAGCTCGGCCTGTTCTCCTCTGTTCTCGTAGCATGTGCATTTGCCAGTCTTTCAGGACTTGTAGGGTAGCGACGACCATTGGGATGTCCACAGTCGGGTTGCGGATATACAACGCCTCATCGGGGAGGCTGACTAAAGTCAGTCTACATGCTGGCGTGACTAACGTAGAGGATATACGACATGATTCGCAGGCGTTGTGCTCTGGGCAGGTTTTGCACTTCCATCTTAGACCATTAATGGGATTTGCGTTACATCCCGAGCAGCGAATCTCATGTATATCTGCCGTATCAATGAAACCATCCCAGTATGTATGATCTGCTACAATTTGGCCATACAGCGGGTCTTGAACACCAGTCCGTTGGTCGGAGACGAAAAGCGCGTGGCGTAGAGTGTCATATCGAGATCCTCTCACAGAACCAAAGGGTGCCTGTGTGACCCACATATAGATGCATCCATCTGGACCATGGAATCGAAGGGCGTCATAATTGACCCCTGGCACATAGGTCGTCAAGATCTCCACCTTGGAACGTGGGGGCTGAAGTCCTTCGGATTTGCGCATCCCGGTATGCTTGTCTCTTTTAACATGGTAGTTCCACTCAGTACTTCTTACGTCCGCCTTCCCTATCGCAGGAACTGTCATAGTCCATGAATGTTGCGGATCTCTAAAATTGCCACCTTTCTCCTTGAATATAAATTTGAAAGCTGGAGGTGGTGGATTACGGCTGGTTTTTGAGAATCGGGTTGTACGCCAGGTTTGTGATTCTAGAATATCGAGGAAGTCCGATTTGGGTGAGTGTTCAAAGGCGCCGTAAAAGGTGGATGTCACCGGGGGGAGAACCCATTGAGGAGGGTACGGGACTTGGCGATGCAGTTCAAGATATGCAGATAAGGCTGCAGGATCTGGTGTTGTAGGCAAAAACTGGGGTCGTTGTGGTATATGTGGTGAGGGTGCAATTTGAGGAGAAATCGCGACCACCTCGGGAAGGGAGCTCGGACTAGATGGGTGATATGCAGTTCCAGATGTGGGATGTGGCCCGGAAACTACCTCAGGTAGTAGGCTTGGGCTTAATTGAGATGGCAGATGCGCTTTGTAAGGATTGTTTGAAGATGCATTCAAAACGTGTGGTCTAGTCAGTTGTTCTTGCTGGTAAGCCTGGCTCGCAGAATTCTGCAAATTCTGTTGTACACCGACAAAGGAGCGCCTTTGACTTAAATTTTTGGTCGATATAGCTCGCTCATTTGCTTCTTCGACCTCTATTTGCTGGAGTTGTTGCGCCAACTGCTCATCTTCACTCAACTGCTTTGCCGGGGTTGTTGTTGATAGTGCTGGTATGAGGGGCGTGCCTGTAGGAATGGAGCCGGGGAGTTCTGCGACGAAAGCATTCGGCATGCCTTCGTGCCGTTGAATATAGCTAGCGGAAGTCTGATCATGTTGTGCTGGGTATACCTGAGAGTAGCGGTAATCTCCTTGCGGTGCTAGTGGCTGCTGGTACGACTGCCCTACAAACCCCGGGTATGGATACTGATACTGCTGATTCGGGTTCGGATACGACATAACGGTTCGAAATTTGATAGCTCTTCGCGATTTCTGGGGACAGACTTATATGTGAACGGAAAGATGACGTTCTCCAGGGCTGTGCGGCGTGGGAGGATTCAGCCCCAGCTCCTAAGCTTACGCCACAATTGAAAGGTCGTCACGAGCCTGGAGTTGCAACAATTGTTTCGACTCTAGTTCAGCACTTTTCACAGAAAGGGCAGGGTCATTTGTTGGGTAGAATGGCGATCGATTGTATTTGTCATGTATATGGTGTAAGAGTGAACGAATCGCTCTCTGCCATTGCGGAAACACTGCCTGAAACCAAGGTGCAAGGTTGCTGACATGATCAGCACCGGACCGAGAGATTTTCCACTGGGAGAAGAAACACGAACAATCACATCAGAGCCCTGTGGGCTTATTAGACTGCGCCATTGTTATTTCGATACTACTTTTTTCATAGCAGTTTCATTTGATAGGTTCCGATACTGCCTATACTGGTAAGGCTATCTGCAATCGATTTATGTCCTATGAAGACAACTCTGTTCCCACAAAAGACCAGCCTGATTCGGAGGGGGTGGTGAAGGAGCGACTCCTTGTATACACTCGAATGTGCCTAGAAAAACACTGATGTGAAAGGGGCGCATGTACTCTCAAGGGCTTGATTGAGTGACATTGGGCCTATAGAAGAACGCTAAACGTACCAATTAGTGGCATTGATTCTACGGATGCACACCTTTTGAAAACTTTGAAGGCGTATTAGGAAGGCACTATATTGAAAAATGATGATGGAGCATTTGTACGAGGCAGACAAACCGGCAAAGAGTGGGCAAGCTACAATTTATAAGGCTGTTGGGACTGGCCCAGGAAGTCATCCGGCAGATTCCGCCTCGTCCTCCAATTATGTATCTGCCTGCACAGCACGAATTACATCCTTAATTTAGCCTTGCTTTCTAGGAATACTCATCCGATATTGTCAAAGAATATTCTGGTAATGAATTTCCGCCTAGACTTTTGAAAAAGGTTCCTTGGCTTCGACAGACCAATCACGTGCACATTATTCATGAACCGAATTCGGGCCGAATCATTGGCTGTCCAACCTGACCAAACTGCAAAACTAGACCTCACATTCACATCATGTCGAAGAGAACCTGGTCGCAATCGAACGGCATTCCGAGCGCCAATGCCGAGAATACTTCGCTATCGCCAACGGGCCGGGTCAGACCCTCGGAGTCGGCGCCGTCCATCTCGCGCAAAGTCAAGGCGTGTGCTGCATGCCGGAAGCAGAAGGTTCGTAGCCTCGCTGAGAAGTCCGCAACCGCATGACTAATAACAGAAATAGATTAAGTGCATCATGGAAGATAGTGGACCGCCTTGCAAGCGATGCTCTGAGCGGAACCTCTCCTGTGTGCTGAATAAGAGCCTACAGACGTTGATTGAAGAGCGATCACAGTAAGCTCATCATCTCTCCATAGTCCCTGGCTGTTGTTGGTTGTTGGCTCTATCCTCATCTTGACTGCTCACATGTACCACCGAATCGGGACTACCTGGTAGAAAAAGCAAATCCTAAGAGGATGCTGGTTGTCTAACCCTCGTGCATCACAGCTGACGCATCATAGGTGGAAAAGCACTGTTATTGGTGATCTTGGACTGGTGCATTCAGCCATTCAAGATATACTTAGTAGGCTGTCACTTCCGCCACTTCCACCACTCCAAGCAACTTCTACCGAAAATTACGTACCTTCGCCACATGATGAAGCCATAGAAAGAGAAGATCAAGGCCCTTCATGTGATAATTCGCCACGTGTATCTCCCAAGGACGATGCGTTGCCTCATGTGCCAATCGAATCACTATACCAAATCACACGGTTAAGGTCTCTGCGTTCCGACGACCCAGGGGATGAATCTCAAACAACACTTCCTCGTCCCTTAACTCAGGCTGTAGATGACTTCATTTCACGCGGGCTTGTCAGCTTGGAAGATGCGGAACGGCTCGTCAACTTATACCTCAACCGAATCGACCACTTCATCTACATGATAGGAGGCACTAAATATCGGGACCTAGATGCGCTAAGGCGTGGCTCCCCCATTCTCACAGCATGCATATGTACTGTTGCCGCACTTCACGATCCAATGAGCAATCATCTCTATGGGGTGTGTAACCGGGAGTTCCGGCGTCTAATGTCGGCTTCTATGTTTGATCGTCGTATCGATAGAGATCACATGCGTGCTATGTGCATTGGGTCATACTGGCTACATGACATCTCATGGACGCTATCCGGCTACGCAATCCGTCGAGCCACCGAGATAAATCTAAATACAAACTTCAATCGAGTTATCACAGAGAACAGCGAGGAAGCTATGGACTGTATGCGGATATGGTACTTGCTCTATATCTGCGACCATCATCTTTCTATTCTCTACGGGCGTCCTTCAGTTGTTCGGGAGGACGCTTCAATAGCTGGGTGGGAGGAGCTAATGACTTCTCTAGTATTTACAGAGTCTGATAAACGACTAGTTAGTCAGATGGCACTGCTAATAATCATGAACCATGTTCGAGAGCTGTTTGGGCGCGATACGGGGGAGCCGATACCAAAAGCCTTTGGTGCGCAACTAACAAACTTCAGTCGGCAAATCGATCAATGGATGGGATACTGGTCCACCGAGCTCCTGAGTGAGTATGAATCTTTCTCCTAAGTTTGATCATACTGATTGTTGCAGGACTACACCAATTCATAGGCGAGTTTCCAACCAAGGGAGTCATACTTCACCACCACTTCGCAAAGCTGCACCTCCATTCCCACGTTTTCCGGGGGCTTAAAGGCGCGGCGGTGCCCACCTATTTCCATGATAGTGCTGTGGCCGCGGTTGGGGCAGCGACGTCCATTATCGACCTGCTTCTCACAGATCCCGATATTCGTGGCGGTTTGGTCGGCATCCCTCACTACATTCACTCCATGATTGCATTTGCGTGTGTCTTTCTACTCAAGGTTGCTACTCAGCATACGGGGCAGTTCATCGAAGAGGCTGTTGTCATGGATATGTGCACAAAGGCTGTGCAACAGTTCCGGTCCACGGCAGTTGGAAAGTGGCATCTTGTACATCTGATGGCGGATGGGCTGGAAAAGATGGCTACGAAGAAGATCAAGAGCCCACCTGCACGTTCAAATTTGACTTTGCCCAATGTCATTGGGCAGGCCGGGCTACACTACATGGAAGAAGCAAACACCACATTGCCACCTTTAACGAATGGGAACGGCATGTATAACAGCGGGTTGATGGTGAACAACCTGGACGATGAACTTGGTCTTTCTACAACACCGTTTTTGCACTTTGATTCTGGGAACTTTGATTTTAATTTTTCGGAGTTTGGGCTATGACTACCTAGGGCAAATGTACAATATAAATGGGTGATGTTAACTCGATGAATTTGAATCACATTTTCCCGTCTTGAGGAGGATACTTGCCATAATCCCCCCGCCCCCCCTTTAACTCTTTTGCTGGTATCGCTAAATGCGTCTACCCCACCTGGGTTTTCTGTCTGCTGAAGGGTCTTGTATAAGTAAAGGGATAGCATAGGAGACAATACGGGATGATGATTCGTGACCCTGGCTGCAACTCCCGACAGAATAACCACCAAAACTCCGCACTAATCTCTAAAAGAGCGAGCATGTATTCTCTTTTCATGATGGCCATGATTAGAAAGCTATATCTAGATACTAAGGCTGCCTTTTTAGTGCAGAAGCTAATGTATGCCTAGCTCCCAAATCAGCCTCCGCATTGAGGAAGCAGGATACGACCCTATTTCATGGTCAGCAAACCGTCTCTCATATCTGCAAAGTGCCTCAAAACCTTCTTAAGCCGACTGTAATCCACCACGGTATACCTCAGATGTTGTACGACCTGCCTACCCTCCGGCCACGACGTGGCAAACTCGCGCAACAAGCTCTCCGCATGGAATGCATCCAACCTCTCCAACACGGCATAAACCTCGGACACGAATTCTACTTTTCTAAGCCAAAAGTCATCATCGGTACCCTTGACATCCCACTCCATTCGCTGCAGAAGGCGAGTCTGTATCAACGGGCTGTTTTCACTATCCATCCTGCGCACCCTGAGTTTGAGTGCATGTCGATACCGCTCTGCGCCTTGGATGTCTAATATTAAGAGCCGAGCTTGGTAGAGTGTGATGACGCGGGAGTAGAGTTCGACGAGGAACTGAAATTTGAAAGTCCGGGGGTAGCTTGCTTTGACCCTGCCTTCGGAAAGGAGTTTGTTGAAATATTCAAGCTGGGAGCTTGTGTGTAGGCGATCGGTATAGATGGGCCCGGTCAGTTCACGGATGTGTGTGTGCGATTGGCTGAGTGCGAACCAGTCCGAATACTTGCTGCTGGCAGGCTTGTAGAAGTTGAGGAAGTGACGAGTGGGCGAGGGCCGGGTTGGGTCCATGATATATATTTTGTGGGAATTTTGAATAACGATGGTAACGTGCTAGAGATGTTTCTGGATGTGAGGATTTGCTTGCTGTACTTGAAGGGGGTTCTTTTACGGGGCGAGAGCGAACTTGGGAGGTACAAGTTAGGCAAGTGTTCCGGACACTGACAGAATGATAAATTCTGTGGCCGAATGGAGTGAACGTGCACATTCGGGACACACAAAGGCAACAACATAAGGATAATTAATACTCCAGTAAGATGGCATGGGATATTTGCGTTCCACAGCCATCTAACGCTGAGGTTACCTAGAATAACGAATATGTTTCGCAAATTTGATGTAAACCTAGAATGAACTCTATGCCATGTGGTGTCTTTGGGGTTCAATGTTGGTTTTAAGAGAAGCCAAAAGCAGAGTGAATCCCAGAGTCCTTGGGTCTCTTGATCACCCCTTTTCTAGCTAATAGTACTTTCTCTGAATAGCGCATCTTTTCTCGATGGCGTAAATATCATAGCCAAGGCTTCGTGTGTCTCCATTAACTTGTTGATCTTTTCGTATCTATCTGTGGCAGCGAAGCAGCTCTAGTCTTTTTGATGGTTCTCACCGTAGCTCTGGACTGTGATCTCTCGCATCACTTCGATTATTAAAACCCTTCAGAGTTATTTTGGGCGAATTTCTATAAACATTCTCGCGTCTTGTCGAAGTGTCAAATAGCGGCGAGGAGGACGTCATGAGAGACCGATTCATCCATGGTCCGTTCAAGTCCATAGAGTGGGCATATGTGGAAGGAGTCATTTATGGTTTGAGAGAGAGGGATGAGAGTGGCCTTTGGTGTCTTATTGTTGGCATATGCCGGGCAGAATATCAGCACCGCGCAGAGTTCGTCGAGAGAGAGAGTGTGTAAGAATGGCGCAGCCGCATGTCGGAAGTGACCAGGTAATGCCACCGGGCAGAGAGGAAAGGCTATACTGTGAGAAGAAAGAACGCATGCATTGGGTGTGAGTACACGGGCTCGAATGACTCGAGACAGATGTAGGCCAAGGGGAGTTGAGGTCGCGGAATCAAGGCAAGACCCTTCTAACTGGACTGCAAGGATAATTGGCGGATTTGAATTGAGTTCCTGACGAGACTGGTATAGGCGCACTCGTCGTTCGTGCCTCCTCTACAGATAAAGTCGTCCCCCAGGGTCCGCCAACTCCACCCCATCACTTTTTCATCAACCCAGCACCAACAGCATGCTCATACCCAGCTATCTTGACTGATACAGCTTAGAGGGCTTTAATAATGGCGCCAACAGTCCTAGGACAATTCCTCATCTGACCTTGGGTTCTTTCGTAGTGACTGGTGTTGCTGAGGCCACACTGAGGCCTATGATGTCGTTTCATTCACCTAAAGGCTTCTAGAATCTCGCCCTCCTTCCCTTCCCTTGCTTAAAGTCTTTCCTTGTATGAATGCAACTCCAGCGACCCAATTACGTCGTTTCATCCACACAGGGCCTTCCAAATACCCACATCTTTCTCTCTGCCTCTCTTTCTCGAAATCCACTTGGGCATTGGTGTGCTTCCAGCAATGCAGGTACACTACCATCCCCATCCCTCCACCTTCTAGAAAGCTTCAAATCAGGTATAGGTGGCCCATCATAGAAGAAAACGAGCAGCTGGGGTTGTTTGTCGAGTGTCGCAGATGCCTGACAGAAGAAAGGTAACTGAGAATTGGCCCTGTCCAACCCCCAATTTCGTTCTCTATCGCAATGCAGCCGTGTCATACTGCTGGAAGCAATCACAGTTTAGCGGTTAAAACCACCGACAAGGCGGGAGACAAAACGTGGGCAGCAGACCAGAGCCAAGGTTCGTGCACACCACCCCCAATAATCAGGCAGCATTGTTGGAGATGTCGCCCGACTCCCTGATTTGCAGCAACAGCTCGCCACACATACACCCGACTGCATGCCGAACAGGAAAGAGGCCGTATCTATAAAGAGCCCAGTACTTACACAACACTCGAGGGTGCCAAGTCCCTTAGCCCCAAGCCCTTGGCCAACCCAAAGGAGCAGGTGAAGTTCCAACACAAGCAACACGGCTACACTACGCCGCAGCATACAGGCGCAACAAAGACACCACAAACCGTTATCGTCAACCCTTGGCGCGGAGATGCTGCTTCATTAATAACTGAGAAATGGCGCCATGGCGCTATGGAATGGCATTGGGTGCACTAGTGCATCGAGGTTGAACGTTTTCCCACCGTCCCGGCCCTGGGCTCCAACGTTAAGCACCGCGATAACAGCGCCAAGGTGCATCCTGTCTGCTCTGGCGGGACTTGCAGCGATCTTTCGCTGCTTGGGCCATGTGAAATATCAAGTCAGCTTCGAATTTGCCTGCCCCAGCTTCTCAGTAACTGCCTTTCCGGGATCTGGAGCCGAGTCGCAGGGTGCCACCCTTGTGCGATCCGAATTGAATGGTTCTTAGGACTGGGGTCTGGGCGCACCGTGTTGCTCGTGTATCTTGGTATGTATATTAAGAGGGGTGGTGCTCCCTTCAACATCCTCAGCTCTCCCACACTCGAAACAGCTCGACAGTAGCGTCACTACGTTGCCACGATGGACACTAGACAGAGCTTGGATGTCACTAAGGGCGCTTCAATGGTCGATCCGGTCCCGCTGGACACCAGCGCCTCAAGCTCCATCGATGGATCCCACACCGGCGACGCACTCCTGCGCCCATACCCTACCGAGGAGGAGTTTGCCACTCTTCCGCGTGTTGCAGGTAGTATCCCATGGCAGGCATGGACAGTTGCCTTTGTTGAGTTTGCCGAGCGTTTCTCGTACTACGGCACATCTGCAGTCTGTCAGTATAAGTCTAACCGGCAGCAATAAAATTCCTATCGCTGATATATTTCCAGTCGTCAACTTCATCCAGAAGGATTTGCCAAAGGGATCCAAAACTGGTGCAGGCTTCCTTATTAAGCCTGGATCCGGTGCCCTCGGCTTAGGACAGCGTGCCTCAACTGGGCTGACAACCTGTAAGGCGATTAGAGATGCTCAAAATATCTTTCACGTGACTGATGTGTTCCTAGTCAACCAGTTCTGGTCCTACTTCACCCCTCTCTTTGGAGCTTACCTTGCCGATCAGTATTGGGGCCGTTATCTCACTATCCAATATGCCAACATTATCGCTATCATTGGTCACCTGATCCTCATAATCTCTGCTATTCCGCCAGTCATCGTGCATCCCACAGCTGCAGTGTCCATCTTCTCCGTTGGCCTGGTCATCATGGGAATTGGGACGGGAGGTTTCAAGTCGAACATATCCCCTCTCATCGCTGAACAGTACAAAGATGAAAAGGCCTATGTGCGTGTAAAGAAGAATGGCCAGAAGGAGATTGTCGATCCTGCTGTGACCACGGCACGGATATATATTTACTTCTACCTTCTTATCAACGTTGGCTCGCTTACAGGTTCCCTGGCCATGGTCTACTCGGAGCATTACGTTGGCTTCTGGCTCTCATACACCCTACCGACTATTGTCTATCTCTTGTGCCCATTCACGCTGGCCTTCTTTAAGAAGAAGTATGCGCTCTCACCACCTACTGGTTCCGTTATGGGTAAGGCCTGGAAACTCATTAGGCTCGCATTTAAAGGGCGCTGGTCGTGGAACCTTGTCACTCTGTGAGTTCTTTATGTGCCCCCTTGCTCCCTGAATACCCACTCACAATCAAACTAGTAAACGCAACCTTCGCTCGGAGGACTTCTGGAGCCGCACAAAACCTAGCGCTATTCGCGCCCGTGGTGAAACCGTCCCAGATTGGATGACCTTTGACGACGAATGGGTCGACGAAGTTCGCCGTGGAGTCCTCGCTTGCAAGGTTTTCATCTGGTTTCCGCTCTACTGGCTCGCGTATAATCAGATGAACAATAATTTGGTGTCTCAAGCGTCGACTATGAATCTTGGCAAAGTCCCGAACGACATCGTAGCCAAGCTCAACCCCATCTTCATCATCATCGTCATTCCAATTATGGACTTTGGCATTTATCCCTTACTTCGAAAGCTGGGCATTAATTTCTCCCCTATCAAGAAGATTACTGCGGGATTTGCGATGGCGAGTTTGGCCATGGTGTCGGCTTGTGTGACGCAACATTACATTTACAAGATGTCGGCTTGTGGATCGGATATTAACAAACTCACAAAGTCTGGACGTAAGGATTGCAGTGCTGATATCTCAGTTTGGGTCCAAGTCTTCCCCTACGGACTCATCGGTATGTCCGAAGTCATGGCTTCCATTACAAAGCTCGAGTACGCATACACGAAAGCCCCGCGTAACATGCGATCAACGGTCCAGGCCATTGCACTGTTCACCTCGGCTGTGTCCGCGGCGCTAGGACAGGCGCTTGTCGGATTATCCGAAGATCCGCTGCTTGTGTGGAACTATGGATCTGTTGCTGTAGTCGCTTTTTTCGGCGGTATCGGTTTCTATATGACATTCCAGAATGCGGATCGCGATGAAGATGCGCTCAACAATTTGAAGTCGAGCAAGTTTATTGGTCGGGCACAGGGCGATGCGGAGAATGTAGAACCTTCGGAGGAGGTATTGAAGAGTGAGAAGAATGAGAAAGCTGCGCTGGGATAAAGAGCGGTCCGATGGATGACAAAGCTGCTGTATTGTGGAGAAATACATTCCCATGAATTTAATCAGCCTCAATTGAAGAATTTGGACTTCCAGTCTTGACTCAATATGCCTACAATACAGAGAACTAACTTTAGTCCAGTAGGTAACCACAACTCTGGCTGGATCTGGTCTTGCAGAAGTTTGCAAATACTTCTGCTGCGATCATTTTAACCAGTATCAAAGCATGCATTAAAACGTTCTAGAAGGCTGTGAGAGCGTGTAGACTTGGTTAACGATATGTTAAGGGGCATTCTAGACCTTTCCAACTACAACTTATTTGCCACCCCTTATATGGACTTTGGTCTCTCATATGCAATAAAATAATATTTGTGCAAATAATCGCTCTTGGGACATGTTTTGGCCATATCCAAAACAAATTCCTTTCAAATTAGACATTTGTAACGAAAGTTCAAAGGTTCAATCATCCAAACTCAAAATCTTTCCATGGGACTCCACAGTGTCTGTGAGTTTTGCTGGATTTTAATATAGAGCTAAGGGCAATCCACAAGGCCTGGAGGTTTTTCAAATAGGAGGTGGGTTGTTGGTGGTGCGATGATCTGCGAGTCTAGGACACTGAGGTGTCGCTAAGGGGCCAGTGTTGATGAGGTCGGTTTTCTTCGATGGACCCAGTGGATGTTTCTATTTTGAGCATATTTCGATGGATTTGGAATACGTCCTAGAATCAGAGTTTAGTGTATATTATAATAAACTTCTGAGCTCGAACTAAGGGTTGGAGGGATGAGGGTTCAGGTACAGGTGGTGTGCACAAATGAATATCCATCGAGGAGGTTGAGGTTCCGTGCTGTGATCCGAAATGAATTTGGAAGTGGCAAAAGATTTCCGAATCTGTGTTAAGGTTTGCGGCAAAAAATGTAGTTGAGACTACTGCCCCAGCGGACTTGGGAAATGGGACAGCACTGGGGGCCTAAAATGAGGGGTGCGTGCAGGAGTATTTAGCCAGAACATGGACTTTCTTGACTTTAGAAGACGGTTGACAAATACAACGTAGCATGGGACAGCTAGAGTAACCCTTTTGATGGCTATTACAACATTATCCTCCGGGAGCATGTTGCCAAGACCCTTACCTTGGTCCTATTGAAGTCAACAAGTCAGATTCCATGTTGATAAATTAAAAATGCTGCAAGCTAGACTATTCAGCTTTCTACCCCCTGGAGCCTTTGAACTATTCTAGTTGTTCAAATGAAATCATATGGCCGTTTCTCGCCGGTCAAATTTGTATCGTATGGGGAATTACCTGTATGATACTTAAGCATCATCGTCCACCCTTTTTTTCGTGAAAATGTTTTAACACGGTTTAACACGGCTGATTATTTCGACGAATTCTCAATGCGGGAAAACATGTTTTTCATCACCCTTGTTGGCTGGCTCCTTTACCTGACGCCATCTATACTCTCATCTCCTACAACGCCTTCCTACCCAGAAGTCATCCCCGGTCCTGGCCACCCCAGCCTCATCTCCCTTAATGTAACATCTGCACAGCTCTATGAAGAAGGAAAATCCTTCCTAGTGAATCACATCGCATCCACACGTAATCCCCCTACATACTTCCTCTATATCCAACATCTAACCCAAACGCAGTTCCTAAGCGGCAGATTGTAAATGGCACAAAGAAAAATTGCTACGCGGACTACCAAGCTCTCATCTACGATGTAGCCGCTGTATATGCGTATGCGCACCGCCAGGGCGAATACCCAGGTCTCACCTGTGGTAGCTCGTCCGATGACATTGGGAGCTGGAGTCTGCTTGCAAGTGCCGGAACAGCGAAAGTAGTTAGCGTGACGTGGAGGCATAAAGGGTGGGGGTGGAGTTACTGGTAATCCTTCCGTCTCCAATATTCTTATTCTATCCTTTGCTATGGAAGGGCAGAAACTGATACAACAATGTGATACAGCGATAACGTAGCAAAGGGCATTTGGAACATCATTATTGGATGTGGGGATATGAATGATGAATATACACCCATTTCAGGTAATTCGGCTTGGAATATTAACGAGATGGGCTGAGAACAGAACTAATGGATTGTAGGTGTTGCTTCGGCATATTCCAATGGCGACATCTATCTGATTGCAAGGAATCTATCATTTCCGTCTTATGGATCGGGAATGCAGCATTTTGAGCTTGAATAAAGATTCGTCTAGGGTCAGCGTAGTGTGTTCTAGAATTGCGTACCCTGTTCGTAAATTACAATCATATTACCACTTTGTGATTTTCAACCTCGAAAGAAATGAAAAATAATTGGTCCACTCTTACATTTTTATACTAGACAGTGGTAGTACTCCGTCTGCATTTTGTATTATTCGGGAGTAGCTCTGTAAAAGATGTCTTAGTGAGTTGAGAAAGATGCACTGAATCCTAGGAAACGTCGTTCGTGTTGTTTATGAATGCTTTTATATCACATCTTAGTGACGCGAGTATTACTTGTACCAATGCTTCATCGTAATTTTGGAATCTGGGTATGACTCAACATCTCTCAGTTGAGTTGGGTTTGGTATATCTCTGGTACGGAACCACATGTCCATAAAGGGGGGAGAACTATTGTGTATGGCTTAGAGAGAAAAATTATCAACGTTTAATGTTATGCGTACGAGGCCTAGAAGAGTATGTCACCAACGAATAGATACCCAAGTTTAGCATGGTAGCTTTAGTACGTTCTGATATGGGAGATTTATAATTTGATACGCATCATGCTATTTCCCCCTACGTCAGAACTCCCGCCCACATTCACACTTCCGGCCTTTTCTTTCCTTCGGCCCAACGCACTCTCTTCAGAATCTTCTCTCTCCACTTCTGCGCCTCCTCCTTACCTAACCTCTCTTTTTGTTGTATCATGGCTCTGAAGAAATCGGCCTGAGCATAGGCGAAATCGTCCAATCTTTCTTGCACATTGACATACTTGGCCGGCACAATCAACTCCCCCTCCTCTTCCACCTCCACTCCTGCTTCCTCGCGATCCTTCTTGAATTTCTCCAATACGTCGAAGGCAGCGCTGCTAGCCTGGTTCCACTTTTGGTCTAGTTCTTTGAGACGAGCCTCGGCGAGGGCAATGTATTGGGTATGACAATCGGCAACGAGATTCATAAATATTCTCTGCGCGTGGCTCGCAGCGAGACCTTTCTCACCGAGCAGAACTTCGCGAATTCGTACTTTTGTGAGGGCCTTTTGGGCGTCGGATAGTGCCGCAATTGTGAAATTGATGTGATATGTCAAGCATCGGAAGATCAGCTTTTGTCCTGGAGATGTGTTGATGTATTTCTTGAGTTTGGGTGATCCGGCTAGTGCCGATTCAACCATCTTGAGAAGGGGTACGACTGGGTGATGTAAGTGGTAATGTTGTGATTGAGAGTTGGGGGTGGCGTACCGAAAAGGTTGAGGTGGGATTAAGTGATGGGGGAGCTAGATTGTGAGTGAAGGTTCATATATATTGTCGTCTCTTAGCGCGTGAAGAGAATTCAAGAAGAGATTAAAGCATTCACTGTCTTATAAACCCTTGAATCTCTCAAAGGTTTCCCTAGGGTCACCTAGCCATGGCTTTGCCATATAAATTGAGCGAGATTTTGTATTGTTTAAAGGTAAACGAAAATCCATATTCAAGGGAAATCTACTAGCGGTGAAGTGGTTAAAGGTTACCATGGCATATTGGTTAAGAATCATATCATGAAAGTAGTTTAAAAGTACTAAATCTTCTAATCAAAAACTAAGGAAGAGGATTAATTGGTGATAAAGTACATGTAATAGGCTCTTTCTAAGGTAAAGTGTTGAAGGTAGCACTTGCTATATAATACAGCCCTTGTCAACCCGATTTACGCACCACCATTGTGAATCTGTCCAGTACCCAGTCCCTCATGTTTGAATCTCGCTCACCTCCACTCTTTAGTTTGCATCTCTCTATCAGTCGAAGCCAGCACCTCATCATCTACCACAGCCGTAAAATTAATCAACCTCCACTCCCATCCCCTCTGCGTGCCTTCCAGATCTTCTTTGATAATATTCGCTGCATTTACGCAATACTTCCTCCCTTTAGCTTTGTCCTTCTCTCCAACTTTCACAAATTCCCGTTCCAGAATCTTGACCACAGCCTGGCCTCGTATCTCCAGCTCGGCGACGCGTTTCTCGCACATTTTCACCGCCTGCTCGTAGACTCCAACGTTTTGATTCACGCGCTTATGTGAGGGGTTAAAAACATGACCGGATAGGAATAGCCGTGTTCGTTCAGCTCGTAAAGTAGTTAGATTGTACTGGTGGACAGCCAAGATGTTGCGGACGGTCGTGATGGAGGATGTGATGGCGGCCAGTAAAGCAGTGATGATAGGCTCGTTCTGAAGCTCGGTAGGGAGCTGTAGAACTGAAATAGAATCCGATTGTGCCATGGACGGGATATACGTGGTGAGCTTAGAATAAGGTTGATTTTGAAATGTTTCGGCGTGCAACTTGTTAAGACTATTGGCGGGTGTGTAGATTGTGTTTTTGGTTGGAATTCTAAGTGGGACAGAGGATGAGAGAGAAAAATAAAACAGGTCGCTCATTCTGCCAAGAAAAAAGTTGAACTGTTCAAGCCACAATTGGGCAAACGCTTTTGAGGTTGGGTGGAATGACGCCGCACGTGATCTTATTGCACTTAAATCTTTCCCACCAAAGTACCAAAATACAAACATCTCTAAAGTAATTTTCAATCACCCCCCGAAACCTTTCCCTTTGAAATTGCTTGTTCTACTGATAACCATAATGCTGGAGAAAAAAAAACGTTGTGAAATGTGACGGTACATATTAAGAGGATGGCATCACATATGAGAGAGTGAGTGTTGAGAGATATATCTAGTATAGGCCACTCATTTTCTTTCAAGATAGTTGAAGCAGATCGATCTGCAAAGAAAGAAAAGGGTGTCGTGAAATAGCACCACGTTGCTCCTTTGGGACGCTGATGCTAAGGGATTTCATATATCACAACTTACTAGCTAGATTATCCCACAAAATCTAGCAAATCTCCCATTAGCTTATTGGTATTCTCGAGATCTTAGAGACAACCCATTTAAGCACTCGCCGAATTCGCAAGCAAGGTTGTTTCCCGCCACACCACCACCCGTGTCTCAGCACATCGTAAATCGATCCAAAATGCATTCCCGGCTCTCACTCTCGCAACCCACTGCATCCCATAACCGCCATAATACTCCAGCAGCTTGTTCAAGGCAACCTCGATCTCCTTCCTTATCCACTTAAAAGAGCCAGGATAATTCAGCATAGCGTGCGACCACCTTTTATCATAGAGTTGCGCGATACCTAGCCTGGATACGACAAGAGTAGTAAGATTCGGGAATTGAAGAAGCTTCTGCCATACAGAAATCCATGGGCAATTGTTCGAGTTTCCACCTACCATCCATAAAACGATGTGATCAAATTCGACAATCTCCAATGTGGAGGCGCGAGCTGAGAGGAACCCAGTTAATTGGTTATATGGCGTCGATACACGGGAGAGCTTGACTGCACGAAGATGTGGGTAGAAGCCGAGGTTCAAGATATGGGATCTCTTCACCTGCAAACCCTGGCAGTAATCGATCGACAGCACCTCGGGGCTTATGGACTGCAAGAAGCGTAGGTTGGAAGGATGTCTGATATCAAGCACCACGGAAACGCGGCGGAGGGGGTTGTCTACTTTGCTGGCATTTATTCCTTTTAGTCGTTGGCTAGCATCAAGCGACAGGGAAGGGCAAGCGGCGAGTATCCAACTATTACTATTGACATCCCAAGCATCCGAAAGCTCGGGCCGACGAGCATTGTTGACAGCAACATCGAGGCGCACGTTCCGAGATCGAAGATTGGCCAGAGCCATAGCATGGAAGACGATGGGGAAGACAATATGGCGAGTATTGTAATCATTTCTTATGCCTTCTCCGCGGAGAAGGCCGGGACTTATTATTTGGAGCAGCCTTGCCGGCACCCAGCACCTCTTTGATCTTGCTTCTGGGGCGGTGATCTTTTCGGCCCACGGGTCACAGAAATCGGCGACGGTGACATTCCTTAGATTCTTCAGGCGCTCGAAAGCGGACACTAGAAAGGAAATTGCTTCCTGTTCTATGAAGTTCTTTTCTGCGGCGCATTGACGGTTGAATTCTTGGACCTGGGCTGTCACAAACTGTATGAGTGATCGACTGTTCGACCGTAGAAATGGATTGGCCTTGAGAGGATTGGTCAGGTCGCTGCCGGCGCAGCTGCGGAGAGCATCGGTGGATATCGTGACATGTTCAACGTATTGTGCGTAGAAAGGATCATTCGCCAGGCCGAATAACTTGACACAGCTGACTGGGGTCAACATGACATTGATTGACACAAAGAAGCGTTTCGCTAGCAGGTATTTACACTTCTCAGCAAGGCCTTTGGTGGTCAGGCGCATCGCGAGGAGTTCCTTATCGGATTGGTAAGAGCCAATTAGGGTGACGAGCTCGCCCGGGAGGTGGGTTAGATTGGCGAGGTTTGCCATGGTGTGGATCGTTTGCGGTGGTGAGACTCGACGGGGACTCGGTATTCAGGTGGGAGGCACTTGCAACCGCGGTGGATGGGAAGAAGCAGTCGAAGCAGTCGAAGCACGTCTATTTTTGCTTGGCGGGGGTTGCTGTCTGCCAGAAAAGAATATACGCTAGGCAGATATGGGGATGTGTCTTTGGAGGGAAAGGCAAAGGCCAAGGCCAAGGCCAATAGTGAAGTCCACAAAGTGATCAGGTGATAAAATAGTGTGCAGTGAATTTAGCAGTGGAGCTCCGTACGCCTTGCCTGAAAGTTCTAGGTGGATGTGCATGCTACCCACACAGCATGCTAAGCTAAATAAAAGAAATCCGGGGCAATGTGTCCAAAAAAAGAGGAACCCATGAAGGACTGGAATGTGTCATATGCGTGCCACGGCGTGAGAGGCCGACAGCCTGCTCTTATTATGTCAGAGCCTTTTTCTTTTCTTGTGTGTTGTCAGTGGGAGGACGCAGCCACTCATGACAGCGGGCACGAGGCAGGGCTCACCCGAGCCCCAAAAGCCGCGCTCACACATAGTGGATGGCGGTGAGAAGGTAGCCGACAGCAACAGCTCACACGGAGAAAAAGGGAAGATGAACGTATCAATAGGACAGCGATAATGGTGTCAGAGAGTGTGACGTCTGAAGAAGCTACACATGGCGCAGGCTAAGTTTTCGGGCTTGATGCGTGTCGGCCCGGCGTCTATCAACATTACTCGCACCACATGTCAAGTCACGAGCCTAGCTCCATTTGGCCTAGTCAACAGCAGGACGATGACACTAAACTCTATGTGTAGATTAAATATTCAGACATTGCAAAAGTCATCAATATATTGAAACCTTATATTTATCATCCTTATACAATAATCACAGGCGTCGCTGGTGACTCCCCGCTGATGCGCCCACACCATCGTCACGCGATGTTGAGTTGCCTAAGAAAATGAGAAGTTGAGAAACCTTGCAATATTTGGTTCTCTAAGTGTACTACTGCTGATACTACAGACGAGGATTTTGAATATATACAAGTCGAAGCTCCTGTATGGCTGTTACTGCAGGCTACTTCTCCTAGTTCCACGTTACTTTTACTATCCAACCCTATAGTGCCTCTGGACTAGGGTTTTCCTAG
>JAAZQE010000386.1:0-27366 GCA_013620735.1 Clavariopsis aquatica | reverse complement strand
TGTCAGCACGTTTGGGAGGAGTGGGGGAGAGGGTGCGGTGTTGTTGATGAGAATGTTGTCGGTGAGGTTGCAAGCTCGATGCGCGGCGACCACGCCAAGCCGGGGCGCTTGACGTGCGAGCTCAGACTTCGAGAAGCGTCCAAAATTATTTCACGAACAGCACAATTCGCAGGCACAAACCCGCAACAGCCTCCACGTCGCAGCGGACCAGCTCCCGAGTGCCGCCGTCATGAAGCTCAACGTCAAGAACATCCGCTATCTGTCGCCAGACGACTGGCGCGTCCTCACTGCCGTATGCGCCCCTACTGCAGCGTCTCCATGGTGGGGGGGTCTTCGGACTAACCGCTGATGAAGATATTCACAGGCAGAAATGGGCAGCCGTAACCATGAACTCGTCCCCACGCCGCTGATTGCACAGATTGCCGGCATCCGGTCGGGCTCGGGCGTTCACAACAGCATTTCGAATCTTGCAAAAATCGGCCTCATTGCCAAAGTCAAGAATGCAAAGTACGACGGGTACCGCCTCACGTACGGCGGGCTCGACTATCTCGCCCTGCACACGCATACAAAGGCTGGCGTCATGTACTCGGTGGGCAATCAGATTGGTGTCGGGAAAGAGTCTGATATCTACGTCTGTGCGGACGAGACGGGCAAGCAGCTGGTGCTCAAGATTCACCGCCTGGGCCGCATATCCTTCCGCACAGTCAAAGCGAACCGAGACTACCTGCGGAACCGGAATTCTGGATCCTGGATGTACATGTCCCGCCTGGCCGCACTCAAGGAGTTTGAGTTCATGAAGGCCCTGCGGAGAGAGGGCTTCCCCGTCCCGGAACCCGTCGGCCAAAGCAGACACACGGTAGTTATGAGCCTCATTGACTCCTTCCCGCTCCGCCAAATATCCAGCGTCGGCGACCCCGCGAGCCTCTACGCCGAACTGCTCTCTCTCATCGTCCAGCTCGCACAGTACGGCCTCATCCACGGTGACTTCAACGAGTTCAACATCCTCGTCGAGGAGAGAGAAAAAGAAGGCGGCACCGTGGCCCTCATCCCGACCATCATTGACTTCCCACAAATGGTATCCATAGACCATGCCAATGCCGAGTACTACTTCGACCGCGACGTGGCATGCATCAAGCGCTTCTTTTCTCGCCGCTTCGGCTTCACAAGCGACGAGCCTGGCCCATACTTCAAAGAATCTACCAAGGTCGTTAAAAAGAGGCTAGACGTCGAAGTCGAGGCCTCAGGCTTCAGCAAGAAGATGGCCAAAGAGCTGGCAGCATATATGAAAGAGCATGGCGTAGACGGCGATGCCGGCGAAGCCGAGCGCGAGGATGGCAGCGATGCGGAAGAAGGAAGTGAGCCAGAGCAGGACATTGAAGTCGAGGACCTCGTACCTTTGTCAGACGCACCCGCCTCGGACGACCCCCTTGCCGTAAAAGACATAACATCCTTTACCCTTACCTCCCAGATGACTATTCTCGACATCCGTGACAACGACCCTCTACCCGACCTCAGTGAATGCAAGCCGCCCAATCCCGCACCCTCCAAATTCGGCGGTGCTAAATCCACAAAGTCTGCTAAAGCAAAGGCAGGATGGGCAATTTGATTACCTTTCAATTTTTTTTCTTAGCGATACCCCAGATATTTCGAGGCCACATAGCAGAACATATAGACACGCCTAATGAGCGTATATCTCCCTATAAACATCATCGCGTGTTTGCCTTCCACTACAAACTGTCTTCTTCTGACCCTCTTATCAATCACAATATGAATCATCTCCTTCCTGCTGATCTTTTCCAATACCATCCCCCATTTACCATTCCCATTTCTTATTGCCGCTCTTCCCATGTCCCCACTAGTGTCTCCATCCTCCTTCGGTTGCGAAAAGTCACTCCTCTACAAAAACAGCACGTACCCCACGTACCCCACGTATCCCTCCTTGTTCATCAGACCAACCCATGGTTGGACATCAATTGGTTGTAGAAGATATGCGAAAAGCCGAAGAGATCGGCCTTGACGAAGAAATCACGATACCATACCATTGGGTGCCTAAACACAATCCCTTCACTCTAGAAAAGACACATATACACGATCCACATCGGCGACGTCACGTTTGACCTAGAGAAAGATCTATTATAATGCAAAGTATCGAAGCTACGACAAGATCCCCCTATGTCTTCAGCTAAACGCCGCCGCATCTGGAACTATGCCACCGTGGATGATAAAAGAATTCTTCACTATCCACCAGATGCCATCGAACCTCCACCAAATTTTAACAGATACTGCACGGCTGCGATAATTTTCTGGAAATCCAGGCTGTGGCTCAACGCGCCAGCCACTCGGCAAGAAAGTTAAAGAAGAGAAGAGAAAATTCGGTATTTGTATAGTGAGATAGGGTAAATACGCCTTGCACGTGTGGTTGAACGACAGGCTTGCCGGTTGAGATGGAGTGACGGAGTATTTGCGTACCAGCGACAGGAATATGTGGTCCGAAGAACGGACAGAATTACAGTCTTGAGCCAAGGTGGCCTTGAGGCTGGTGCCCAAAGGTGCGTAGAATATCGGAGTAGTCAACGGTACGAGCAAGTGCCATGCATGCTGCGGGTCGTTGGTGCTGGCTCGCTGCAAAATGTTTTTGTATATGATTGACGTCCAAAAGGGTATAATCGATACTGCTGGGGAAACATTCACGAAGAATATAAGCTTGCACAGCAGTATGCTGAGGGTTGAAATTTAAAGCACGTGTTCGATATCTCTCTACTCATCATGAGCAGAGACGCGGCTTGGTGAGCCAGAGTTGACCTCCATCTTGACAGGAGTGGTGGGAGACGTCTTGGCTTCGGCGCCATGATCAGAACCTGCGTCGTGCTCGACCTTTACTCCAGAATGAACCGTGGGATTTATTGCTGAGCGTGACGTGCCGAGGGTCGATGGAACTATCGGGGCCCACGGGGCTCGAAAACGTGGTTGCTGGACATAGGGTGCCTGAGGCTGATTGCTGGAAATGAAAGTTAGCAAGAATACACGTGACAGCCTGGAAAATCTCTTACGCCTGTCCCTGGAGAAAAATCTCGAATTCGTTTGCAACATTCTGTTCATCCGGTGACATGGAAAGGTAACGATCGGGTCCACCCTGGGCCCGGGCCTGGGCCACGCCAACCTCATACTCGGCAGCACGGAAGACACGCCCCGCTGCAGTCTGCTGCTTGAGCATCTTCTGCTCTTGCGTATCGGAGTAGCGAATTTGGATGAGGTGTTCATCGCCACCGGGTTTGGATACTGGCGTGTTGTTGAAGCTTTTGATCACCTCTTCGCAAACTTCACGGGTCTCAAACCTGAGTAGAATCAGTGCTAGTAACCTACATTTGATGCAGAAACACGGAAACCTACCGAGCGAAGCCGACACCTCGACCAATACCATGGATATCGCGAAGAATTCTACTCGAGCACACCTTGTGTGGGGCAAAAATTGCACCAAGTTCCTGTTGGACGTAAATTTCAAGGCACATAAATTCATTAAATCAATTTCATGAACGTACGTGCTCATTCATATTCTTGGGGATGTTCGAGACGTAAAGGTTTGTGTTGTTGTCGTCAGCAAACTTCTTGAGCTTGGCATAGAATGATTCCTATGGATGGTTAGCACAATATCATGGACTCGCCCTTTGGCAAACACATTGAGAACCCACCCTCGCGAAGCTGACTTCATAGCCGAGATAGTGGAATCCGCGAATGCAGTCCTCAGCATCCTCAAAGTTGTGGTACTTGATAAATCCGAACCTAGGACAGACTGTCAGCGACGGCAAGGTAAAACAAGATCCAATAGATCAACGTACCCTTTGCAAAGATTTGTCTTTAGGTCGATGATAGATTTAGAGCTCTGGATATCACCAAATCGCTTACCCCACATGTGGAGCATTTCGTCCGTTGTTTCTGGGAGAAGGCCACGAATGTAGACATTGGTCTCCCCGGTTTTGTTCTCTAGGCTGCGATCAAGTGGCTTTAGAGGAGAGCTCGGGGCAGGAATAGCGCGAGGAATAGGTGGATCCTTGTGTACTAAGGCCATCAGATGGGGAGGAAGGGTGGGCATGCTCTGCTGCTTCTGAAGGGGGGCCACGAGCTGGTACTGATGAGCCAACTGCGAGGGTGATGGAGTAGCGCTATTAGTGTAGACAGCACCTGGGGAGCGATCTATAATGGCAGCGTTTGTTCCGTAACGATAGACACCATTGCTAGTGTACGGTGTGCCTGGAATGTCGTTCTCGTTAGAGGAGACTGAGTCCCGCCGGGGTGTCATGAGCGAAGGCATATCGCCTGAAGAAACTCGAGACGCCCAGCCTGGTGCCATGGGGCTATTCTCGACTATGGTTTGACCATATTGGTATGCAGCTTGTGGCATGTAGCCTCCATGACTATACACGTTTGGCGAATGACCCATTCCCGATTGTGCCTGGCTACTGCTGGGCATGACTTGGTACATATTGCTCAGGACGTGCTGGTTGGGGACCCACAGACCTTGGCCCTGCGATAGCGGCACTCCGCCGTACTCGGAAGACGTGGTTGACATCATGGAGCCACCTGACTTGGAGGTGCCAGAGGAGCCATATGAAGCATGGAGATTCATACCCGCCATATTGCTCGCGAGGTTCTGCATGTTATTTTCGCCTGGATGAGAGGTCAATGGGAGTCCTCGTGGTAGATACTGAGCCGTGCCGTGGCTGTGGCCTGGCTGGCCATAATGGTTCAGCATGTTCTGCCCTTTGTAGCCTCCATTGGATGCTTGGTAATTGTTTTGGCGGGAGTTGGTAGTCATTGTAGAAATCCTGTCGTTGTATCAAGAGAACCAAGGGAGTTAACAGAAGCTGCTAGGTCCAAGGAACAAAGAACGGAGATGCTTAGGCGTCGAGGGGGGCGTTTCTGAGCGAAGGAATCTGTCAAGGCCACCGAGAACAGCTCTACGGCGAGAATGAAGAGAGTGATTGAGTCGACTGAGATGCAGAGGAAAGGAAGTGCTCTGTGAGTGAGAAGTTAGCGAAGGTTTTCTTGTGGAGTGTGTTCGGCTCGTTGCTAAGACCAGGTGCTTATAGAGCTATGTGGTGAACGGTGAGGGTGAAGAGGAGGCTTCGGTATAGGTAGGGCGTGCGTATCTACTGGAGGCGGAAGCACGAAAGTAGAGGTGGTGAAAGGAGAGCGAAATGAGTGTGATGAAGGGGCCAGGAAACTCACTGAGTCGTAAATGTCAAACTTTGCAATGTGCGGGACTGGTAGTGACTCCAAAGCTGCCAGGAATAAGGTTAGAGAGATTCTTGACTGGGGAAGGGCGCTCGTCTATGGTGAGATGGAACTGGGACGAACCTGTGAAAAGCTACAAAGAATGTGGCCACTGAAGCGTATTGGTGAGAAAGAAGTGTGGTGGAGAAGAGGAGAGAAGAGAAGAGAGCGAGATGGCAGGATAAAAAAGGGGGGGTTGAGAAGAAAATGTCGGGCTCGGGCGGGTCCTGGAAGGAAGGCACGCTGGTGAGGCGGCAGGTATGGTGGTGAGGAATAGCAGCGCCGTATACAAACAGTAACAGTAGCAGCAGTAGCAGTAGCAGCAGCAGAAGGTCTGCCTTCCACCCCAGCACCGCTTCAGGGGGGAAATCAGACAGTACGAAAGGAGACTCACCTTCCAAAGAGATCAGGCAAAGGAGGGGCAAACAGATACCAATCCAGGCGGTCCTAGAACCCGGGAGTGACGATTGGGGGATGCGTGCAAGACCGTTCCAACCCTAGTATATCTGTTCGCGCGACGGCTCCTAAGTAATACTGCTGAAGAACTGTTTTAATATCAATGTCTAGATGGGCGTGCGGAAAGGGCCCTGTAGTGCCTGCGTTGGTCTCCTCGATGCCCTGGGCCAGGTGCTGCTTTAATAGACTACAGTACCATCAGTGCTCGGTGCGGATGGTGCTGCAGCCGCTCTGTTTAGACGCCAGGGATGGGCAGGCCACGGGTCTGCAAGTAAATGAAGACGGTGCGAGGTCACATCACCCTATACAAACTGCTTCCCGCATCCGCTGCGTCCACCATGCCTGTCTGGGCCGGGCGTGTAGCATTCGCCATCAAAAGGAGCGCCACCATCTGCAGTCAAGCGCTACTTACAGCGGGCATCTCTGCCACCAAGGCGGAAGCAGCGTCGCCCTTGCAGTAGGGCTGAGAGGCACCAGAGGGCCTTTGTCAACCTGCACATGGCGTACGATTCTATCCGCACCCTCTCCCAAGTGTGGTCTCTGCATGTTGTAGGTCTGAGGCGCACCCAGAAGGCTTGGCGGGCATCTGAACCGCCGAGATCTGACCTGTCGCATTTTCATCTCCGCCCAGGTTCTGCGGCACACTTGGGAGGCGTGCAATGGCCCGTCGAGGACTGGCCAAGTGCGTCTTTGTGTTCGGCATCGGATTGCAGACTAGCTTGCAGCCGGTTAGTGAGGGTCCACGAGCAGGGAACCCTCCTTACAACAACTACATCCAACATCCACTCGCAGAGCTAGAAATAGCCTGGCGCAGACGCAACCAGCTTGTCACCCGTCCGCGAGCCGACTGTGGCTGCCGTTGTTGGTCGAGTTGGACGGGCGCGGTCTTGAGACTCGATATTGCCGGCGTACAGCCCCACTGTGGATCCTGGAGACAACGCCCATCAGGTTCTGGCGCAGAGCCTCTTACCTATACTTCCGTCGCGATATAGCAGTTCATGTGTTGGCCGCCACCATTGGAGAAAGTTCCGACCTGCCGGACGTGGCAATGCAGGACGCAAGGGCCGGTCCCGACGACCATCGAGGGTGTTTCCAGCCAGCCTCGTGAGAATTAGAAAGAAACGTTACGACCATTAGAGACACTTTTGGTAAGTGTACTACCTCTATACTCTAACCTCTTGGGAAAATTGGGCGTCCGGTGCAACCGATGTCTAACGGTTTGTGCAGATTCGACGTGTTTTGGTACACGGTCAGTCAAAGACAATGCAGCGTTTCTACTCTTACCCGTCCTTTTGTTTTCCCTCAAACGCCTGCAAGTGGCTGGTTTCGGGGGGCGGGGGGCAGCTTGTTTGAGTATGTTGCGAGTCTCCCTCAAACGAGCGTTGCCTACTTCTTCACCTGTATCGTGTATTGTTGGCGCAGGTGGGTGCATCCATCGGCCATCGCCGTGTTGCACATTTTCCTGCTTTACGCAGCTATCCGAGCTGCCGGTCGCCTTCTGAAACATTACATATCGTCAAAGCCGTTGCTGCCGCAGCCCAAGAGAAGAACCATTCCTGCCTGCCGTTCAAGGACGATAGATATGACGAGTTCTTGTCTAGGCCCCAAGACTCAAGTTTCCTGCATTGGCGCGAATGCGATCACGCATATGGCGGACGGAATGATTGGGTACCGTATTCACATCCCCGCTTGCAATTTCTCCTTTTTCATGTTTGTCTTCGTGTCATATATGTTGTGCGCCGTTCGGCGTCGTTGCTCCTCCCCCCCATCGACGTCTCGCTCAATCACTTTTTCCATCCACATGAGGTCCCCAAAACTCTTTTGCTGAGGTGCATCTCATGTTACTAGTCGCAGCCCCAACCCTAGAAGTCGGGAGCTCGCGACCAAAAAGGGGGATTCACACGGTCGCTTCTGATCCTCTTGCGTCTCCATCCGTGGTACAAGGTATGAAGGCGGTTCAGCTCGAGATGGAGCAAGTCTTGCAAGATACTCTATCATTACCGCCTCCAGTCTTCATTTGGGCAACCGAGTGACTGGGCCGCCGGGGGAACAAAAGGTAGTACCTTGGGTAGCAGAGAGCATGGCTGTTCTTAAAAGTGGGTCATTTCGGTAGGATCAGCAAGGAAATTCTTTGGTGGAATTCTTTTCAAGAGTTAGCGTAAAGGGCATGCCGTGCATGGTATGAGGCGTCGATGGAACCCGGGTGTGGCAGCGGAGAGTTTGTTTACTTTTTTTGATTCCAAATACATAAACAACTAAGAACATCACCGCCACGTTCTAGAAGAGCGGATGATGGATGTCCAAGCCAGGCAGCAATTGCCAAGGGGTCACCCCAAATCTCGGATATTTTCAAGTATGCGAAGTCAATGTGATCGATTGCAGCTCAGATCTTTGATGAGACCTAAGAAATGAGGTTGGAGAGTGATGCTCGCTAAAGCTTAGTCATCCAAATCAGACATACCAACATACATTGAGAGCAGCATCTAAGTACGATTTTCTTCGCTAATTATTGTCCTACTCGCCGAACTCTAGGTACTGTATAAGCAGTGGGTACTGGAAGAGAACAAAAATTGGAGCGAGTAGGCCGCACTGCACCACATCTCTAAAGACCTCCCAGCTCATCTTGAAGAAGAAGACGAAGAAGAAGAAAAAAGGCGAGATCGAATCTGTTGTAGAACTTGTGCATCTAGAATCAAATGAGCAACGCCAAATACGCTACGATCTAAACCTTCGTGTCCGTAAAATGCTGGATAAGAGTAAATGTAAGATTATGACCACACATCCTCCTGGTACTGGTTGGATGCCCTCATCGCTTTGACGATTTCTTCGCCCTTCGTTTCTGATACATTTCTGTACTTTGAGATAATCTTGCCCAGAAGGGTATTGACCTCACGCGCCATATTTGCCGCGTCACCGCAAACATAAAAGTAGGCCTTTTGCTCAAGTAGTTTGTTGAGCTCCTCTGCACAGTCTTCTATGAGATGCTGGACGTAGACCTTCTTCGGTCCGTCTCGGGAAAATGCAGTGTGGAGAACGAACTTGTCACCCAGATCCTCCTTGTATTTCTGTTTTTGATTGTTAGTCCAAATCTGTGAGTAGGGACATTGGCAAGCAACTTACATCCCACTCTTGATGGTATAAGAAGTCCTCGGCCTTATTCCGGCACCCGAAGAACAGAACAGTCTTTCCCACATTCTGCCCTGCCTTGGCCTGTGCAGCGCGCTCCTGAACGAATGCTCTGAATGGGGCAACACCAGTTCCGGGACCGACCATGATGATGGGCTTCGTTGGGTCCGACGGGAGCTTGAAGTTGGAGTGGCGTACATGAACAGGCACATGAATCCCGTCGTATTTGTTGCGAGGTCCGGTAATAGAGTACTGAAGTCCATGAGGATCGGGATTGGGCTCACCATGCTGCTTCTGCTTCAACGCTAAGAGGTAGTTGGTTGTCACGCCCTTGAGGATGTGGGGAGCGCCTGGCTTTTGGATGGACTCAACAACAGCGGTAATGGAAATCTTGTCCTTTTGCACTAAAGAGGATGAGGAGATGGAGTAGTAACGGGGTTGAATTTTGAGGAGACCCTCAATCATGAGAGAGAATGGAATCTTTTCCCAGGGTTCGTTACCAGAGAGAATTTCCAGAAGCTGTGCCAGGTTTAGATTGCGATCTGACACCTTCTCGTGGAAGTAATCTTTTTCGCTTCCGAGCTTTGCCATTTCAGCCTTGACCTCTTCGTTGGGTGCAAATTGTGCGATGGTAGAGACGAATTGACGTGATATGGGCGCGCAGATTTCCATATGATAGCGCACTGCAGCATCGTAGGTAGTAGGTGACGGGAAGGGAACCTTGGCTGTCGAATCCAGGCCTTTGACGGCGATGACCGTGTGGCGTTTGGCGGCACGTCCAAGAATAGTAAGAAAGCGGTCGACTTCTTTTCCCGGGTTTGTAGGCCATATAGCAATGTGATCGCCGGTGGTGTATGACAGCTTAGATCCAGAAATATCAATTTCCATGTGCAAGCAGTTCCTGTCCTTGGCATTGAAGAGCTCACTAGACTCGGCGATGGGTGCAATGAAGGGGTTGTTTGCATTGAAGGGGCCTTTTTGAGAGCCATCGAGGTGGTTCTTGTTGGGCTCGCCAAGATAAACCTCGACATTGTCGGCTTCCAGCTCAGATTTCTCGGTGATCTCAAAGACAGGCTCATAGACGGCCTCACGCTCTTCAAGGCCCATCTTCTCGCTCACAGCGACCCACATGGGCTCCTTCCAGGCTAGGAAATCTTCCTCCATGGTGCCCGCGCCGTCGTCACCCTCGCCGGCAGCCCCGAGTCTGGTCGCGCCAAGCTTAGTCAGATACTTGTCCACATTTCGAACCATGGAGTTGTAGTGCTCGTAGGTGTTGTTTCCCAGACCAAACGCAACGTATTTAAGGTTAGCGAGAGGGCTATCGTCGGCAGTTCCACCTTCGCTAAAAGAAATGTCCTCGGAACCGAAGAACTCATAAAACTCGACGGCATTATCGGTGGGCTCACCCTCTCCGTATGTGGCTAGCACGAACACAGCGAGCTTGTCGTCGGGAAACTTGTCAAGGTTATCGTAGTCGTAGTCCTCCAAGTCGGCTACCATTGTGTTCAGGCCGAATCGGGAGTGCCCCTCCTTGGCCAGTCGCGAGGCATAGTCCTCGGCGGTGCCCGTCTGGCTGCCGTAGAAGACGACGCAGTTCTTGTCCGACTCCTCCATCTTCTCTATGATGTTCCGCGACTTGCCCGCCTTTGCGGCGCCATTGCTGGTCTGCAGCGAGTTGCCATAGGGGTCTCCGTAGACAGCCCAGTACGTGCCCTTTGTGAAGTAGGCGACGGTCCCGAGCAGCAGCGCAGCGAGCACGATGATGTCGAGGGTGTCGAGTTGCGCCATGGTGCTGGAGAGTCAGTGGTGGGCGCCCTGGGGGAACAGTGACGTGCTCGTATAGGACACGGTGGAGGGAGCCGTTGCCCGGAAGTGCACAGGCGGTGGGAATATTTGTATGGGGCGGCAGTGGTGGGTCTATCAGCGGTGCCTCGTCGGGATCGGTCGGCTGGGCAGGGAGGGAGCGCGTGCTGACTGGCTGAGGGGCGAGCAGAGAGGATGCTGATGTTGGTGTGGCCTGAGCCGCGAGCCGCGCACTGCTATTTCGCAGGATAAAGGCTGCTCTCAGGTGAGGCGGGTGGCGCTGTATCGATATGTAGCTGTCACCGCTGCCGTGTGCTGTTGAGCACGGGGCCGAGCCTCGGGGATGTCGGTTCGCTGGATTCCGCGATTGTCCCCAACGCAGGCTGGGGTTCCGCACGTCTTCCCGAAATTTGTGTCCGCCTGCAAAGCACTTCCGCGATGTGGGGTAATCTTCAGGCGAGGTGGCGCAGAGGGGCTCGCTGTGGGCGCTGGGGCGATTATTGGGGTAGCAAGTGAGGAGTGCTGGCCTCCAACGAGCAACGCAACGAGCAAGACGCGCGCCCCGAAAGATTCTGCTGTCTAGGTGCACTGTACTGAGGTGCAGCCCTGCGCTGGAGCCGACCCGGGCATTATATCTGGGGCTGCAGTCAGCTCAGCACAGCGCCGCGCTTGGTCCGGCAGACATCTAGCGAGTGAGGCCTGCGCATGCCGTCCAATAAGCTGGCCGGCGCTCAGGTTGTACAGTGTGTGAGGCCTGGCACGCCCGACCTTGGGAGAGATGATACTGAGAGCCACCAAGCTATCAGGCCAGACGCAGGCAAGCCCGGAACGCTGTGAGGGCTGGGCTCGGGGCTCGGGGCCCGGGGCACTTTAGCTCAGGATACTGTCTGGATAGCCTCTCTCCTATGTGAACTGGGTACGAAGAGGCGTCGGCCGCGCCACACACTGCTGCGCTGGCCAGCTCCTGCAACTGCAATATCACGATTCGTGCGGCACTTGCCAACCTAGTGCAGTTGGAATGGACAGCGTAGGCGGTAAAATCCAATGGTGCATGCCAGATATAAGGGGCGTGCGAATGAAAGCCCTTTGCACGTGTCCGAGGGGGGGCACAGCCGTCTCCGGATCATTCGAGCGGCTGCTGGCATGGAAATTGGAGCTGCGCAGGGCCGAGCTGCTCCTCTCTGCAGAAGGATAGCACGCAGCAGCGCCCTCGAAGGCGGCTCCAGGTGCCGTGTCCGCGGGCATCGTCAGCGTGTCGAGCCGTGTCGTTGTCGCGGGCGTCCACGGACGAATCGATGCATCCCACGGCCGGCGTGGCATGCTGTCCCCCCGCAGGAGCATGATCAACTATTTCTCCGCGCTCAAAGATAATCTCATGCTGCCCGCCCCCTCCAGAGTCTCCCATGGGCGAAGTGACACCCGTGCCCCTGGATGCCGGCGGCGCCCGTCCAAGGTTGATCGTCACGTCGCCGCCGTGCCGAGCGATCATGGACCAATACCGCCAATCCGGCTAGCCAGGTACATGGCACCACGCGAAGAGACCTTGCCCGAAAGCAGCCCATGCCCACCCGACGACCTCACACCTCTCCGCCCCTCTCCGACAGCCATGCACCGCTGCAGATAATCCGCAGTTCCCTCCGCTGCCCCCAAATGACGAGCCACAGCAGTCCGGCGGCATGTGTAAGTCGCCGCCCTTAGCCCTCTTCCTCCTCCTCCGCCGCGCCCCCGCCGCGCTCCCGCCGCGCTCCAGACATGTTCAAACGGGAGCGAAACGCTCGTCCAAAACGCGGCAGCCGTGTTTGCGTGTTGGGCCCTGTTGGGTACTGGTGCTGCCATGTCCATGGCCGAGCTTGTTTGGACAACGCCCTGGGTCAACTTTTTTTCTCCGTGGCCTTGACTTGCTGACCCCTGGTGCCCTGCAGCTGCTTCTTCCCCACTGGCGCAGGCTCGACTGCCGTCGCACCATATAGATCCCTCATCTATCCCCTCCCGCGAGCCTTCCGTGACACGGGGCCGGGCGCTCACCACCTCGTCTCGTACCCTCTCACCACGTTCGCAGACCCCCGTGGTCCTGGTTCCGAGCAACAAGTCCAGCCCGGATCGGGGCATTGAGCGTCACCCATCGCTCTCCTACGCCCACAACCGCAACACGTCCATCGTGCATGGCATACGGCACTCCAGAAACACCAGTTTCGTCAACTCGCCTGCCACTAGCCCGCTCAGCCCGCAAGCCGCGAGCGCTACCCTCCCTCTCGATGGAACCATAATGTCGCAGGAGAGCATCACCGAAGCCTTCACGGCGAATGGGGGACATGCGGTGGGCAATGCAACAAATGGACATGCCGGCGCTGGGTCGTCTGCCGCCTCGAACGATGGCACTGTGCCTCACGCCTCCACCCGCAAACCGGAAAGGGTACAGAGCGGGAGATCGTCGCGGAAAGGTGGGCATCACCACCACCGCTCGCAGTCTCGCCACCACGCCCAGGCCCACGAGATGAAAACTGTGGGCGAGTATGCCTTGCATCATTTGTTCACTTCGGTGAGTCTAGCGGGTCTTGGGCTAATCAACATGCCTGCTAACAGAGACAACCAGTTTATCGAGCGAACAGACCAAAAGATCAGCCAGTGCATAACCGATCGCGGCCAGCCCGAAGCCAGAGTAGAACTCGTCATGGGCCCTGGTGTGGACCCGAACTTCGATCAGCTGGTTTCCGCCCTCGGTCATATTGCCCGCCAGAAGCCTAAACCCCTCATAGATACAATAATGCACTGGCGGAAAGCCAAAAGCGAGGAGGCTAGTAACCTGCGTACAAAATTGGCGAATGTGAGTCTTCTCATTTTTCATCTTGACATATGCTGACACAGAAAGGCCCGGGCAGCAATGTCCTTACCACCCTCTGTTCTACCTCGTCGAAATACAGAACCGCTGCATAGCAATGCAGATGGGCACATATCGGCACCTCATATACCGGGTCCCGACCAAATGCTCGCCTTGCAGCAGACGGTTGCACAGGCGGAGCAGCGCTCAACCATATCCACTTACATCCTCTGCCGAGTTCTCATCGAGATCATGACTCAGACTGATCTACAGTCGCTCGGAATTGATATGGTTGAACGACTCCTCGGTTTATTTTATGGACAATTGTACACTGTTGATCCCGAACAGGTGGAGGAGTCTGCTCTCTATCACGCAAACTGGGTCATTTACGGTCAACTCCTCGGCGTGCTGAGCAAGTTCGTTTTCAATAGCGTTCAAGAGAAATTCGTTGCAGATCTCAGGACAGTGGATAGTCAATTCTCTGTGAAGGGCCAGTTCAACAGAGAGCTCGAAGCAAAGACAGCATTGCTCGTGCGTGGCATGCGACATTTACGAGTCGCGACGTATCCTGAAGAATCGTGGAACCAAACCTGCGATTTTATGCATTCTCTTGCAAAACTTTTCGCAAATGTCCATGGTCAGACGATCAAATACGCCTATTGCCAAGTGCTAAAGGAGCTGTTGCTGCGTATCGCTGCCAAGGCCACGACCGAACTGGGACAGCCCAGGTGGAGAACTGTGGTTGATACATTAAAGCAAAGAATTTCGTTGCTCCTAAGCAAACCCAAACACTGGCAAGAAGCGTTCCCGCTCATGTCAGCCTTGTTGTGTGTCTCTCCTGCCGAGACATTCTCATCCCAATGGTTGGCGCTGGCCCTGTCTGCCCAACCAAGACTGAAAGAGCGCGCGACCAGGGCCATTGCTTTGAGGGGAATATGTCAACTCGTGTGGACATATCTCTACAGAGCAGCAACCGACTCGCCAAACGTCGCCGTGAGGAAACTCGAAGACATCATACGCATGGTATTTCAGCCCGGAAAACGGTCCTACTTATCGACTGAGTCTACTATTGCGGAACCTTTAATTCAACTCACTCGATTAATTGGATTCAAATATCAAGACTTGTGCTTCCGGACCATCATCTTCCCCCTACTGAACTCTGATATTTTCACTTCCGGCCGGGATCTCCGGGTCGAAAACTTGGAGCCTGATCGCATGGTAATTGGCATTAGGTCATTTCTAGCCATCATGGCTGACCTTGAAACCGGAGAACAACCGCTGTTCCCTAGCTCCTTCGATTCTGATCCACACACAAACTCCGTTGAGTTGCCTATCTTGCCGCTCAGTCCCCGGGCGTTGCAGCATATTTCGATCAAATCCTCTTTAGTCAAAGAGGAGCGACTATCACGGCCCGTGAACTTTTCTGGTTTTGCGGAAGTCGCAAAGGAGTATTATGTACGATTCTGTAAGATATTGGGTGAAATAACCATCATTTGCGACAACGCGTTCGGCGGACAGGCTGTGTTGGACGAAAAGTTTTCCCTGCAAACACCCAAAACCCCAATGGCGGATGCATTTAGTTTCGGCCGGCGAGACGACTATCAAGCCTCAATCGATCCACGCCAGGGATTTTACGACCTCCTCCATGTTGCTGTACAAGCCCTGCCTCGCTGCCTATCGCCTCACATCCCATTCAACTCACTTATCAACTTGCTATGTACAGGAACTGCGCATGTTCAAGGAAACATTGCGACATCGTCGGCGCAATCTCTCAAATCAATCGCACGTCAGTCACATGCACAGCAAGTAACAATTGGATTCGCTAGATTCATTTTCAACTTCGATGATCGCTATGCAACAATGTCCGATGGCGGCATGCTTGGCGCGGGTCACATTGAAAACACCCTGAAACTATATGTGGAATTGCTTCAGATCTGGATTGAGGAGATCAAGCAAAAAACAAGGAAAGCTGCCCTAGACACGCCAGAAGATGGAGTACCCGGAAATCGAGGTGCTCAGCTCGATTTGTCATCAGTATGGGCTCATGTTGATGAAGTTGAATCGCATGGCCTGTTCTTTCTTTGCTCTCCCTCCAGGCGTGTCAGAGCATATGCCGTCACTGTTCTTCGCCTAATTACAGAGTTCGATACAGCGCTTGGTGGCTCAAGTACCAGGGTCATTCGGGTCATGGAAGGGAGTCCGCAAAGGGTTCTGGAAATCAGTGATGAAAAACTCTCACTTGCTGAACGAAGTAGGCTCCAGCGAGGCATGAGGAAGAGCAATGTTCAAAGCACCTTGGTTGAGCTATGCAGTAGCGATGTGCCCTACGACTCCACCCTCTGGTTCAAAATCTTTCCCAATCTCATTCGCATTAGCTTCGAGGTCTGTCCATTTGCTGTCACGCTCACTCGGGATATTGTGTGTGCAAGATTGTCCCAAATGCAACGGACTTTGATCACTCTTACTGAAGGGTCTCGGGCCAGTCCGTACTCAGCCTTCGATTCAAACTCCGGTAAAATTAGCGACAGACTTGCAACAACCTCGCCAGAAATCGTGATTGAACAGTGGAAACTCTACCTGATATTCGCTTTCACGACTTTGACCAACCTAGGCTTTGGCGGTCCGTCTTCCGCTCACAGTCAGCTGGCGCAGCATTCCAGGAAGAGCTCCAAGTCATCACAGAAGAGTACGAACAAGGTCTACACTGCCAGTGAGCTCTTCGCCAAAGTCCTCCCGTTTCTATCAGTAGACAATACGGCCATCAGGGATGCTGCGGTTGTTGGGCTGGGCTCTATAAATCTGAACCTGTACCGCACCCTACTCGAATCGCTGCAAGGCCATTCTTCAGCTTGTGCAGAAGAGGCAAAAAGTCGTTTGGGCATGCATGCTCGAACAGTCAGCAGCCCACGCCGTAGCAACCGCACTGACCACCTCCGAACTGAGATCACACATGTGTACAAACTGACATCCCACTTTCTCAAGCTGCCAGAAGCATACAAAGATGAATGGATTCTTAACAACCTCATGAACTACACCAAGGATCTACGGATTTTCTTGAGCGACGCTGAGGTGCAAAACGAATGGGACTTTCAAAAACTCCGCACCCATTACTGCGGCCTAGTTGAAGTGCTCTTTGAGGGCATCGGAAAAACAACAGACCCTCTTCAATGGATGCCTTTCCAGGCCCGCAAAGCCGCTTTTACCTTGATGGAGGATTGGTGTGGTTACTCGGCAAATCAGCCTCAAATTCGCCAACGAGAAGAAAATATGAGACGATCAATGCTAGACCGTGAGGCAGACATTGGGAATAAAGGGATAGCAACCGCTGCTATGGAAATTGAGAAACGGGATCTTCGTACATCTGCTTTAAGCGCCATGGCCGCCCTTTGTGGTGGGCCTGTCAGTATCACTACTGATAGCAAGGTTCTCCTCCAGTTCGATGTCCGTAGAATGCTGTCATGGATTGACAGTATATTTGAAACACCAAGTGACAGGACTCACGCTATTGGTCGCCGGGCATTGACAAACCTCATCATCCACAACCGAGAACATCCATTTCTCTTAGATTCTGCAATCGAGATGTGTTACATGGCAAAATCTTCAAAATCACTAGAGAGCTATTTCGAAGTTGTTACCCAAGTATTAACTGAACGGGAAGACTTCACCTTGCCATATTGGAAAGTCCTGAGCGCTGGTCTTTACACGTTGGGCCACGAAAACAACGAGCTACGAATGAAATCGGCACGGCTATTGAGAACACTCGAAGCTCGTGGACAGAAAAATTCAAAACTCCAAGATCTTGACATTAGCATATCCGACAAGACAATCGCAGTCTACAAGCTTGCCCAATTTGAGACATCTCGAAGACTCTCCAAACAGCACGCCGAGCTCGCTTTCTTGGTGTTTTCCCAATTTTCGTACTATTTCATGAAGCTACAGCCCGATCATCAACGTAATATGGTCGCTGCAATGTTGCCTTGGGTACAAACAGTTGAGCTCCAGGTCAATCCAGATGGCGGACCAACAGCGAATTCATATATGCTTCTCGTGAACCTTTTTGAGATCACAGTTCGCTGCAGCAATGCACTACACAATGAGATTCAGGCTCTATGGCAAGCTCTAGCAACTGGGCCTTATGGGGGTAATGTGCAGTTGATTCTCAACTTCATTATCAATCTTTGCCTAGACAAGCGGGAACAAAACTTTGTGGACTACTCGAAACAGATCGTAGTCCATCTTTCCAGCACTCCCGCTGGACTTAAGGTTGTTGAATTCCTCTTATTGCAAATCAACCCACGATCCATGGTTGGAGAAAAACGAGAACCTACACCACCTCCCCCAGATGCTATCAATCTGCCATATCTTGCTGATCTTGGGGAATTGCTGCCTACGAGCAACAAGCAGGTAAGTAATATAACCGTTGGCGACAGGGTATGTACTAATCAATCCTAGTCTGGTTTTGCTCTGGGCCAAATTTGCCTTATTCTATTAGTAGACCTTATGGTCTCTCCAGTTCAACTCTCTAGCGAGCACGTTCCTCTACTCCTACAGGTAGTTTTGGTGTTGTGGGACCATTATACTCCAGTCGTTCAAGATCAGGCTCGAGAAATGCTGGTTCACCTCATTCACGAGCTTGTAATCTCAAAAATTGATGATGAAACAAAAGACATAGACAAACGGGCCATCGAAGATTTCATCGAAAGCGTTCGACGTCATGACGCTAAGGTTGTCTGGAATTATGATGATAAGAATGGGAAGGATGCTGAAGACTCTGGGACTAAAGTACCAGAATCTATGACCTATGTTGCTGGCGAAGTGCTAAAATTCTTCTCTCTCGCCTATCCTGGACTTCGAGAAGCATGGGGGAAAGTAGCTCTAAATTGGGCAACATCTTGTCCAGTACGACATCTAGCCTGCCGCTCATTCCAGCTATTCCGCTGTATTCTCAGTTCCCTCGACCAACAAATGCTTTCCGATATGTTGGCAAGACTATCGAACACCATCTCCGATGATGAGAGCGACATTCAGACCTTTTCGATGGAAATTCTAACGACTCTACGATCCATTATCGAAGCTCTACAGCCGGAAGATTTAATACAGTATCCTCAGCTCTTCTGGACCACATGTGCATGTTTAGATACAATTCACGAGGGCGAATTTATGGAGAGCATGCTAATGTTGGAGAAGTTTATGGACAAGATTGATCTCGGTAACACAGGTGTTCTACAGATCCTTGAAGATAACTGTCCCGATAAGTGGGAGGGCCGGTTCGAAGGTCTATCACAATTGATTTACAAAGGTGTGCGATCAAGCATGTGTCTAGATCGATCCTTGCGCCTACTCGAGCAATTGGTCGTGCTCCCTTCTAGTCGCATTGTTGGCAACGAAGAACGCCTTGTCTATACGGTCCTAGCCAACATGCCTAGATTCCTCCATTCATTCGACCAGAGCACTCAAGATCCATCTGTCAATGCATGTGCCGAAGTACTTGCTCAAGTGGCAGAACAATACCAATGCACAGATCTCTCTCAAGCTCTAACCGCGTTCTCAAAGAAGAGATATCGCGTCGATAGGGATTTCGTCGCCCAGACTATCTCTGCTATTCGCTCATCCTTCTTTCCAGAGTTGGAATTCGGAAGCCTGGTGTTCCTGCTCAGTCTGCTTACGAACAAATTTGACTGGATGAAGATCAACACAATGGAAGTCCTCTGTGCCCTTATTCCCGAAATTGACATGAAGAAACCCGAGATTGCTATGCAAGGTCCGGATCTCATATCCCCTCTCCTCCGACTGCTACAGACCAAGTTCTGCTCTCAAACCTTGAGAGTTCTCGACTTTGTTATGCACATGACGGCGGCTTCGACTTCTCTGGAAAATTCACATATCCGCATGAGCATAGCGGGGCCAAAAACAAGCCGTGCCTTCAAAAAGCAGTACGAAAAGACGCTCTCTTTGTACGGCATCCCAGAAGAGACTGGTTGGTCAATCCCGATTCCGACGCAGCATTCCCATCTGACAAGGGCCAATGTTCACGCTGTCTTTTACACCTGTGGTAACCTGGAAGATCCCAATGCCACACAAGTCGCCACACCGAAAATCGAATTCCGCCAAGAAGAATTCCCATACAGCCCTGTATCAGATTACCGTACGGCGACGATGACATCAGAGGACACCCGGGGTGAAAGTCATATTGGAGAGCTAGTCATGAAACTTGACAGCCTAGATGACTTCTTTGAAGATGATGATGACACAGAAACATTGACGGATCTCCCAAATAGCTCGGTTTTCGGAACGCAACGGTACGGTGATGGATCCTTCACCAATGGAAACCTCGACCTGAGAGAGAATCTCTACGATCAACAAACGGCACCAATCTTGCACAAGTCCCTCACACGAAACGCAAGTGTTACTTCCTTCCAATCTGGGTTCACTGACCTCAAACTATCTCCTGCTCGAGATCCCGGAGTGATGACCCCTGGAGCATTCAATGCTTTTAATTCAATTCAAACCGCCGCAGGTACAGGCACTGTTCCTGCATCTTCTCTGCCACCCCGGTCAGGTCTTCATTCCCGCTCCGTCACCTCTCCATCGGCACCGAATCAACATCAACGGCTCTCGCCTGCATTGTCCCACTCCACTGTGGATGAATACGGGGAACCTTTCTCCGATGACGATATGGCTACTGGACGTGGCTACAATTCAAGTACCATCGACAAGACCTTTTCACTTGAAAACATGATCCGACCCTTGACACAGGACACGCGCAGTAGGATCCGGAGCGGCATGCGGAGGCTAACTGGTGGTGGAGGAGATGCAAAAGAGCGAGAGAAGACGCGTGAGGCGTTCAAACTTGCGCTACAGAAGAGTCCACAAGTACCAAAAGTACCAGATATATATCTGGTCAATCCAAAGAGCGCAGATCTTTGATCTCACATTTATATCACGCTTCATAGGAGCGGTTTGCGCCTTTTCTGCGGGGATCTTCAACATATCTCGGCGCTCATTTACGGTGGTAGGCACATGTATCTATGCTTGTAATTTGGTTGATGTCGATTCCACATTTCCTTCATGCGGCTCACAAAATGGTATGTCATGTCTATATGTACGGTGGCAAAGTGTTTTCATATGCCTGGACTTTTGCGTTTAGACGGTTCCTATTGGATGGCTGGATGGTTCTTTTATTATATGGGTAGATACCGAACACTTGTCCACTTGGGGCGTGATACTAAATTACTAATGTTAAATTGTTCGCTCGTTTACAAACATGGCACCACTTTTGGGTGATTTCTTTACATTTCGATATAAGTACGCTGTTCTTTGTACTTCATGTGATGCTCTACACCCAATCCAGATCAAACACTAAACTTCGTATTTCATCTTCATCCAATTCTGGTTTTAGAATTCGCTACATATTACGTCCGATAGTAGAGAAAAATTGATCTGTCTCTACAATCGGTATTCATCTTTTCCTGATTTGCGTATTCGAACCAGTCGGATATTTTTTCATTGGACAGGATGTTTCGATATTAGGGAAAGTGCTCACTTGCCTGAGTTATTTTAATATCTTTATTTGGTACTCTAGAGCCAAATTCATACAAGTCAGTAAGGGTAACATTTATTGACCCCGACATTTTATCCAATGTAGGTTTAACCGCATACAATAATAGACTCTTTAGTAGTATTTGTGAAAAACCAATTAACAGAAAAAGAGCTATCTTTTGTAAATGAAGTTCAGTGCCGATTTGGTATAATCAATGTTGAGGGCAACCAAAGTTATTCATTCAATCTTTTCAACTACATCAAACCTACGTTTCCTCATTCCATCCCACTATGCATTCTGTGGAAATGCAAAGTTTACAATCTCAACAATGAATGATGCATCCCAAGAATTCGGATTTGCAACTGAAGCCTCAAGGTGAACCTTAAACGTGCTACGACCCGTCGAACCAGGCGTCCCAGAGAAAGCCAGAATCACATTCGTGTCTGTGATGTCATTGGTGATATCTCTGATATCCTTAGTTGCCGTAGCTGTCTTTCCGGCTATAGTTGTGGTTTGCTTGAGCGTAGCGACGGGGACACTATTCGAGAAGGCCGTCTGACCATGCGTCGTTGTTTCAAGGAAAAAGTTTGCAATGCCATCCGATGGCACTACGTATTCGAAGCCAACTTCGATGTTGCAGTCTTTTAGAGCGCCATTTGTTTCGTAACTTTCAAAGGATATTTGTCCGTTGGCGTGGCTTTGTGGGTCAATCACCGAGACAGTGGTTCCTGGTGGACAGCCTGTGCCGTCTATAGGCGTGATGGAGGTAATCTTGCCAACGGTGAAGGCACGGGGTTTGAGGACGGCACCGAGCGAGATGGTTGGCGCAAGGAGAGTGAAAAAAAGTGTTGAAGAATGCATGATGAATCACTAGGTGGGAAAAAAAGATACGTTTTGAGGTTGAAATTGAAATTGAAATTGAAGTGGAGAGTAGAGAAGGCAAATGTTGCCTGTTTACTAAACGACTAGTATAGGTATTTATATGCTCACTAGAGCTTCGTGTTCATAGGGCATGATTCTTCATTACGTACTGAGAGACCTTTATTCTCACCCGATTTAAGGGGTCCAGCTTGAAACGATATTTAGTTCTCGTGATGAACAACACTCGGGGTAAATCCTACATTTCTCTGCACAGGCCATGATCCTTTCGTATCCAACGTACAATGTCAGCACTTATATCCTCAAAACGTCGCAATAACGTAGTGGGATAGAGAAACCTTAGCCATGGACACCCACCACTGGGTGATAGGCACATTTGCATTAGTAGTTGGTCCTTGGTGAGGTTGCAGATTGGGCAATTAAATATCTTAGATAACTCTGTTTTGGGTAGGGATGCTTACCGGTACCCAAAAGGTTGTTACGGTATATTATGGCAAATATAGGATAAAAGGCCCCCCACTAAAGTCCAAACAATCCTTCACTGAGCCTCCTTTGCATTTATGCACCTCCATTCCCTTGTAATAGTTTCCAACTTAGAAACTTCCACACATGTACGGTATGTAGGCACAACTTGAAAGATTATTTGTTCTCTATAATCTCATTTCTTAAAGATGCGAATTACTTTTGGTCTGATTGGTATGTCAGAAGCATGACTTAAGTGCATCAGGAACAGGAAGCGTGACCAAGAAGAAGCGGAACAGCCGGAAGGTATGACGAGTATAAAACGGCAAGGCAGTTTTGCAACACTTGCATAAGCTCATCCGAGTCTCCCATTGTTTTCGAAACATAAAATCACTATTCCAATATTCAACTTTTGAAGAAGTGATTAAGAAAGTATGAATAAAGGAAGTCGTGAAAGCTAGTCACCATCAGTAGGTGACAAACACAATTACCCGTGCCCTATAGCAACATTCGACCGCGTGATCTGAAGTTTCTATTACCTTGAGGCTTAATCATACAAAATGTGACCTTATACAAATTTCTAGGGTATATGCTAAGAGAATCTCTTACAAGACCTGCAAAATCAAGTCTGATATTCACCGAAGAAGACCCAGAAGCTCGTCATCCTTGCCCCTCACCACTAAAACCTCGGACCGATCCGCCACTCACTACGTCAACGTCCAACGTCTTTTCTTCTCCAGTGGTAATCTTGACATCTATTTAATTGCACTTTCATCACCTTATTCTCCCAATTCTGCACGAACATAAAATCTTAGCGAACTTAAAGGTCTTTCGCTAATAGCAAGTTTAACACCACTATCACCACCGAAAATTTCAATCCAACATGACACCCAACATCCTCCTCATCGGCGGCCACGGAAAGATTGCGCAGTTGCTGACCCCGCTTCTGTTGGCAAGATCATGGAACGTAACGAGCATGATTCGAGCTGCAGATCAAAAGGCTACGATTGAGAAGTTGGGGCATGGACACCCTGGAAAGCTGAATGTGCTTGTCAGTAGCGTCGAGGATGTGAAAAGCGAAAGGGATGCACAAAACATCCTCGATGAATCGAAGCCTGACTGGGTCGTTTGGAGTGCTGGTACGTGCTTCGAGGATTGTTCGGGAGTGCTGATCACGTGATCGTGGCTTTCATCTGGACCTTTACTAATATGTTGCTCAGGTGCTGGTGGCCGCGGCGGAGCTACTCGTACAAACGCAATCGACCGGGATGCTGCCATCCTATTCACTAAGGCTAGCATCCGTACCCCTGGTGTGAAAAAGTTTCTTACCGTTTCCTACCTCTCATCGCGGCGTAATAAACCCAATTGGTGGAGTGACGACGACTGGTCATCAGCCCAAAAAGTCAACAATGAAGTCCTCCCTACTTACTACAAAGCCAAAGTTGCAGCCGATGAAGTCCTAACTGTACTCGCCAAGGAGCGCTTCGATGCAGAGGCTAAGAAAGGTGTACCAGAGAATGAGAGATTTGCATGGATCAGCTTAAGGCCAGGGACGCTGAGTGACGAAGTAGCTGGCGGTATAAAGATTGGCAAAATTGGGTCTCAGGGGAAGATCAGTAGGGCAACGGTCGCGGAGGTAATTGCCGTGGTGCTGGAGACAGAAGGGGCAAAAGGTTGGATTGATATTTTGGACGGGAAAGATAATGTGAAAGAATCCGTAGAAAGAATCGTCAAGGAAGGAGTCGACAGTATAGAGGATGAGGATTTACAGGAGATGAAGAACAGAGTTGCGAGCTACTAAGTCGTTCATTACCTGTGGTTCGCTCACCTTCATTGCTTCGCATGTGTACTCCCTTCGAAATTATAACTAGTAGGTCTAGGTGCTTTATATAGGAAAATTGATTGTGTAACTAATGCTACTGCTTTTCACCTACTGTGAATTAAATTCTTAACGAGAAATGCTTGAATAGCACTGATAATTGTCCAACTATAATCGTTTAGACATAGGAGAGAAGGCTTGAGATATCTAAGCAATAGACCTATCTCGATATAGAGATTTCAAATGATCTAAGGATGGACGCCGCTTGTTCATCGCCCCTGTATTCAGCAAAGAAAAGACAAAAGTCCGTAGTGGCAGCAAGAAAAAGGAGGCACTATAAAACCCCATGAATGATTCTAGTGAGCCACCAGAACTACCATGAGCGCCACTGAAACTAGCTTAGGTGACATGCAAGCCATATTGATTTGGTGCAGACTGCAACCAACTCCAATAACTATACATAGCTGCTGTAGCCCAATACATTTGCAAGCTGGATTTGGTGGAAGGCCCCGTGCACAATACTAGGAGGCTCAAGTCAACACCATCCACCTCCTACAATATCAAGCTGGAATCTTAGGCTGAGGCTCAACCGTGTCATTTTGTAAACTTCAGCTGAGCCAGCTCTTTTTGTCAGCCATAATCATACCTCTGGAGAACAAACACGAACGCTTTGACTACACTGAGATCTAGAACTAACCATTTTGCACTATCATTATCATGCATACTATTCCTCTCCTTTTTGTGGAGGCCCAAAAAGCTGAATCGACCGATCATTTGAATCATTTCGCGTATTCGCTTATATTATCCCGCATGCCAACGTCATATGCAAGACAACGTGGGTGTGTCCAAATCCGGCGATACCAGACTTTCGGGTTCTTGATGCAATCAAGTTGTTGATCGGTGAACTGCGCATGGTGACAGTAATAGACAGTCTATTTTCTTGGAGGACTTATACTAATTTTGTGCGGTATTAATTCTGTTTTTTTAGTCAATACATGGTAAAAGCCCGATGGGAGATGTTTTCCACTGCAACAACCTCAATCATTAGCAATACATCAGGCCCTGTGTTATTTGATCATGCCACACACACACGGGGCGCCACCCATGTTATCTCAGCCCCGTGCAGTTCGCCTTGATGTGCTTTAGAACAGTCTCTCTTCTTGCTGAGAGGGAGCTTTGCTCTGGCCAGTCATTTGGAAAACTTGCAACCCAAACTTCCTTATCGGATTATGTGTTAGAGTAATTGATGACTGAGTTACGAGAATTTGGGCTATGCAACTGGGAAGGAGAAGGCTGTAATCCTCGGAGGTGGCTTTTCCATTATCAACACTGCAAAAAATGGCACAAAGCCTCCGATATTGACTTCGCACAGCCAACACCAGAGCTACCCTGGAGATTTGTGGGCATGGGAAGAATTAAACGTCCTCCACTCAGCCACATGCTGCATTATTGTTTCCACTTCGCTTACCCCTGACGTAAGTGAACGCCATATCAATGACAGGCGGAAGTAATGTCCACGATGATGATAGGCCCGTGGAACCAGGTAGCTGACTTACAATTTTGTGTTCTGCCTTGTGGTTTACCCCTCCTTTGCTGACCGGCTGGGAGGACATGATCTCCGGCCCTGGGTGGGACACCTCGCTCCCTTCTCTCTGACTTTGAGTGTGTGCTTCCAGTTACCCTTATCTGAGTTGATGGCAGATCTTGACCATCTCTACTTTTCTGCGATAATCCATCCTGTTACTAGTTTGAACTTCTTTCTGATACTATAAGCCTGATGGTCGGCCCAGTTTCCGATTTTGCAGCACGATGGCGACGGAACACGAGCCCAATGAAAACGAGTTCGAAATAGCAGTGATATGCGCCTTAAATTTCGAGTATCGAGAAGTCCGAAAGGTTTTCGATCGCACTTATACCCACCTAAATGAAACTGTAGGGGCAAAGGACGAGTGCTATACAGTCACATCAGGTTGCATCGGTCACCAACATGTTGTTTTACTATGGATGGAGGAAACTGGCAAGACTGATGCCACAAACGCATCACAGGCATTGAAAACCACTTACGAGAATATACGCTTGTACTTCGTTGTTGGGATCTGTGGGGGCGTGCCTAGCATTAAAGATGCGATGGGTGACAACGCAGAGGTGATGCTAGGCGATGTGGTTATTAGCACTGAGATCCTAAAACACGACGAACGGAGAACTTATGACAGCGATTTTGAAATAACAAAACCTCCTATAAAGCTGAGCAGAGAGGTCAACAGCTTTATGAGACCACGGTCAGAGGGCCAAGGTCGCGAGGCTCTACAAAATCGCTTACATGAGATTATGAAGAAGATCTCAGAGGAGGATCCACCATGCCCAAAATACCCAGGCATTGATAAAGACCATCTCTTCGATTCTACTTATCATCATAGGCACTACGACAATTGCCGCATCTGCACAAAAAACAAAGGCAGCTGTGACGAAGCTCGCACTGATGACTGTGAGACGCTCCGCTGTGATACAACTAAATGGATAACCCGAACTCGCCCAGAAACTCCAGGACCAGTCAAACACGCCATCCAGTTTGGAATAGTTGCATCCGGAGACACAGTTATGAAATCGGGTCAAGAGCGAGATAAGATAGCGAATAGTAAGATATATAAGGGTAGAGTTGTTGCATTTGAAATGGAAGGCGCTGGTGTCTGTAGGGATGGAAGGGATGTGATTGTGATAAAGAGTGTTTGCGACTATGCAGATAGTCATAAAAACAAGGACTGGCAGAAGTATGCTGCATTCGTTGCTGCAGCTGCTTTCAGAGCCTTTGTGGAGGCATGGGGATCTCGTAAGAGACGGGGCCGGGACAAGTTAGTAGGGGGGATACTAAATTTAGCCCATGGTGCAGGAGAACACCTTCACCTGGGAGGGAAGTCTTCTTCTAGTCCAAGTAAGACTCACTTTTTATACAGCAAGGTTTTAATACTAACCAGGGATTTAGTCACCCAACCTCATCCATCAGTGACGAACGACGCCCTGCCTGCGAAGAATTCACGATCTAGAGCACCAAGTCCGTATAAATCTCATCAACAGGATATAGCACCAGGCTTACAGCTACCGTCGCAACCACTATCGCAACCGCTTTTGCAGCCACCCTCACGCCCACCCTCGCGACCACCCTCCCGAGCACCATCACAACCACCATCACAACCA
>JAAZQE010000385.1:0-27403 GCA_013620735.1 Clavariopsis aquatica | reverse complement strand
TCGCAAAACCATGTCATGCCGTGACCAAATTTAAGTAACAGAAACTCCCATCCGTGACCCAAAAATGCCGTCAGCAACAAACTGCCCATGGATGCGGGGAAATAAACACCTTGTTAGCTCTCCCGAGCGCCCGCCTTCAAGTCTCAGGAGAAGCAGCAGACCTGCGTCTGACACGTACATCTCTGCGCTATCCGGCGTCCCGCCAGGCAGGCTTGCGACGTGCTGTTGGGTCGCCGGACTCAAAGTCTGCTTCCATGACTAACACTACGTCCCAAGCGCCAATGCAGCCTTCCCGAACCGTGCTGGACTCTATTTTTTTTTGCGGAGGCGGGAAGGCCGCCTGTGGAGACCACGGCCCAGCCAAATCAAAGCCTGCGATGCCACCGCCCGCCCTGCCCTTAGGCGAATTTGGTGTGGATGATGTCTGGATTCTCCTGCCATTCGTCCTTCTCCACCCACATCTGCATCTCGCGTTAGCCTGGCGTCTGCATCCGCCGCATTTCATCCAACAATGCCTCACCTTCTTAAAGGTACTCAGCCCAGCGAGAATGCTGCCACCCGTCCACGTAGTGTATATCCGCTCGGGGGGCGCCAGGATCTTGATTCGCATGTCCTTCACCGCCAAACGCTGTACCTCGTGCAGCAGCCGGTTGCCGAAACCCTTTGTCAGGGTCGAGCCCCCAGAGAGCACAATGTTGCCGTAGAGCGACTTGCGGAGGTCCATGTCAGTTCGGTGGATCGCCTCAACCACAATCTGGTGCACCCCGGGGTACTCGAGTCCGATGATCTCGGGGTTGAACAGAATCTCTGGCGCGCGGAAGCGCTCCGCGCCAACCTGTGCACCACATGTCAGCCCATGCCACCTGCTCGCCTTGCCCTCCACCTCCTCCCACCTACCTTCAACTTCTGCCCGTCTGGCAGCATGTACTCAAGGCTCCTCCCATCTGCTCTTGCCCCCGACCACTCCTTTTCCTCCTTCGCTGGGTCCAATGCAACATATCCCGTTGTCTCCTTGATGTGCTTGACTGTTTCCTTCTCCGCACTCGTGTGGAAGATGCGCCCGCTTTTCCTCAGCAGTTGCTGCATGTGCTCTGTCACGTCTCTCCCTGCCACATCTATCCGCCTGATGCTGTTGGGTATCGCGAATCCTTGAAACACAGGCACTGCGTGCGACACGCCATCACCAGAGTCCAGCACGATGCCCGTCGTCTTGCCCGAAGCATATAGCGAGAGCACAGCTTGCACCGAAGTATACAGCGCCGGCACGTTGAACGTCTCAAAGAGAATCTGGGCCGCTGTGTCTCGGTTTTGCCGGGGGTTTAGCGGTGGCTCTGTGAGGAGGACTGGGTGCTGCAAGGCACAATGCGCAATTAGCTTGTTTTCTTGCTTGCTTGGTTGCTTGCTTCCTCTCATGCCTATGGCGGGGCTGCTGTTGAGGCACAACTCACATCTTCGCTGACCGTCTTCAACTCTTCCGTGTACACATACTGCCATATCCTCTCCATATCATCCCAGTCCGTCACTATGCCATGCTCTAGAGGGTAATTTATCTTGAACAGACCCCTATATTGTTGAGCCTGCGGTCCGATGAAGACATCGCCCTCCAGTGCACCCGCCATTGTGCGTATGTGCTTCGGCCGGCCGACAAAGGAAGGGAAGAAGCATTTGGGCACGTCTTGTCCTGCGAAGCCCGCTCGGATGGTGCCACTGCCATTGTCGAGCACGATGGGTGCATTGTGAAGTCGAGAGCCCATTGCGAGGGCGGCGTCGATGCAAGATTGGATTATTAGGGGCAGCCGCCAGAATCTGGTACCAGGGACCGGGATGAGGATGCGTGCCGTCGTAGGGAGAAAGTTATGGTGTTGTGTGCAACTTTTGTCGTGGACAGCTTCAAGTCGCGAAAGCAACCCACCGACGCGAGATTCGAAATTTGACAGGGGGGTAACCTTGTTGCCGTCACGTGCACCCACTGTATACTCTCTCACCCCGCTCAAATTCGTAGAGAGAAATTCGAATTCAAAAAGAGGATATCTTACGGATTTCGTAGCTATGCGTTGTTTTGAATCGCTTCATGTGTGCAATTTCATACGTGGCAGTCTGCTAGAGATAGAACGACCCCCCACTCACAAGTTTGGAAGCATCCATTCTTGCACCTTGCACACCTTTGACACAAATCTCCAAGACTATTCAAGCACAGTACTTGCCATAGCTTAGCATATTAATGCGATTTGCACACATTATTTTTCCCAGTTCTATCTATTGTCCGCTCTCTTATCCATGGCCGAGAATAATCTTAACCCCAACCTATGTAATAAAAATGTAGCTTTCTATTGTGCAGAGCTATTCGATTAGATGATGCCTAACATATTCTCTCAAGACCAGCTAATTTTGACGATATATCATTCACAAATGTGCACGCTGCACGAGTAGACAGTCTTGGAGGAATACGTGGCGGTGCTCTATGGATCAGAGGGGAGTAATTAGAAAGAGAACTCACTTTGGCTACGCAGAGTACAGAGTCTCATCTGGCATAGATTTTCAATGCTTTTTGTTATCTAGAGCAAGAACGCATATAGTAGTACCCTAGATCTTATCTTACGAGTCGGAACCCGGCATTCATGCAATGTGGAGTTGGAGATAGAGCAAGTGCATATAGGAACATTCGTCCTCGAAGTCCGTCCAACTTACTTGAATAACACGCAAAGCGTTCATCTAGAGATGTCGAATATTTTCAAGGCATTGTGAAACAGTGATTGCATCTTGGAACATCTGTGGATGCGAGCCACCAGTGAAACCCTGTCATCACGACAGAATTGGTAAAAGATCAAATAATCTTCTCTTTTTTTTCTCTCTCTCTCTCTCTCTCGTTTATTAAGAAAAAACTAGAATGCAAACTAATAAAGAGAGAACATGATGCATAGGATTTGTAGTTAGTAAATCGCTGATTCGTCACTACCTCCTCTAGGCACTGTGTCGAAAATGTAACTGTGCCAAGAATCCGTCAAAAGGCAAAAGCCCGTTTTCGCTAGCCATTGTACAAGTTTCTAGTTCTGATTGGCCCCGAAGGAATAAAAAACAAAGCATCAAATCTATTAGAAATCACAATCCACCTTGCACGAGCGCGTGAGCAAACAAAATGATTACAACGTCAAGTGATCAAGGGGGCGCGCTTCTTTCCACTGTTCCATCAAACCTTTCTACTCAGCACATTCACGTATGCGTTATGCGCCATCAAAGTGGCGTGGTAGAATGACATGTCAGAACTGATGCCAGACTTGACGTCACTGGCTCCCGTTTTTGATCTTTCGTAGTAGCCACCAGATTCTGATGCGCGTTTCTTGGTGGGGTCTAGTAAATTCCCTATCGTCAATCAGTTATGGGGTAGGTATTTACGTTTGAAGGTACAAATTAACGTAAAGAAACCACCAAAGTTGGCTGTTTCGTCGTGATGTCGAGAAAGAAATCCCGACTACATAAACACAAGTTCCTTCATGCAGACTGTGTTGTTGAGGCTGTATACATGTATCATTTTCCGGTAAATTATACTGTGGAAGTAAGAATTGGCTTATTGAATAAGTCGAGCGAGCATAGAGTATCGTATGGGATCCCACATCTACACATCTTCCAGGTTTGGAGTATCCCTCCTCATGGAAATAGAAATGCAATTTCAACCCTAAAACAAACCCAAGATCCGTGGCCAGAAACACCGTCCAACTTTTTGTTAGTAGCTGCAGAACAATCTCAATCAATAGAATCTTCCACGTTTCCAACGGTGTATGCATCTGGGTCCGACTATGAATAATGCTCGGTACATACATCACCAGTCAAGATCAGTATACTTGGTAATTATCTTCATTTGTATGTAGCCGGGAATATCGTCTTCCCGCTGACTGGATCCATTAGAGACCTAGGCTGGCCTCAAGATAACCGTCAGATTTTCATCATCGCTACTCGTCACCCCCGCCGCCAATAGGTCCTGATGCCTGCTTAGCCGACTTAGCAGCAACGATATCATCCACCCTCAGCAATAGACATGCACTCTCAACGGCGGTCTTCACACTCTGCTCCTTCACCGCTAGTGGTTCCCAGACACCATACGTCTTCATATCCACGACCTTGCCAGTGTCTCCATCGATACCCCACGAGCTTCCACTATGCTTTCCGTCTTCTGAGCCCTCTGCATGCTTCGCCCGTAGTTCCGTTAGCACCTTGATAGGGCTGTTACCAGAGTTCTGGATGAGGGTTCGTGGGATGACTTCCATTGCCTCGGCTACCGCGCGGTACGGCCATTGTGCTACGCCCTCGATCAACTTCCCTCTCCTTTCCAATCCAACTGCAACTGCCATCTCCGTCGCACCACCTCCGGGGCAAAGCTTAGGGTTCCAGATCACGTTCCTAGCAACACCCATGGCATCATGTAGATTTCGCTCGACTTCGTTCAATATATCTTTTGAGGGCCCTCGCAGGAGAATTGTGCAGGCTTTGGGTTCCTTGCATTTTGTGAGGAAAGTAAAGTACTCATCACCGATCTTGGAAATTTCGAATAGACCGCATTGAGTACCAATATCTGATTGCGTGGCGGAGAAGACAGAGTTCACAATGGTAGCGCCGGTGGCACGTCCGACACGGTTATTATCCGTTTTCCTGACGCGGCGGATCGCGGTGATGTCGTGCTTTACGAGGAAATGCTGAGCGAGGTCTACATGAAAAAAATTAGCCACCAGAGTGGGGTGAGTAAAATGCACATTTACACATACCACTAACACCCTTTTCGGTGATCACCAAGTCGGGCTTCAGGGCAATAATGGCATCACACATCGCCTTGACTTGCTCCTCTTCGATCTGTAGTATGCGGTTCCAGTCTTCCTCTTTGCTGATTTCAATATTCGTTTGGCTCTCACCCTTTTTGTATTCGAGCGAGCAATCTAGTAGTAAGACTCTGGGGTTCTCAATTCTCCTCCTCATCTTTGGATGTGTTATGTCTTTGTTGAGCATGACTCCGTCTAGAACTTCACTGTCTTCAATTTCTCCTCCAGGTACCTTCTCGATACGGGCGTAGCGCTTGATGTCTACCTCCTTCTTTCCACTACCGATGTCTAGAGAAACTGTCCGCACAGCCTTGAGCGCAAGACTGCACATTAACTCAGACCACCGCGAAACAAATTTTGTGCCGATCGATGCGCTGATGAGCTGGTACATGGCCTTATCGTCGTCGATGTCCACGTCAACCGATATTTCGTCAATGATCTCGAGGGCGTCAGCCAAGGCGTGTTTAAAAGCCTGGATAATGACAACGGGGTGAATGTTGCGCTCGAGTTGGGGCAGGGCTTGGGCAAGAATTTCACCAGCTTTTACAAGTTAGAGATTGCATCTAGTTGAGCCTCATTCCATGGAGGGGTCACACCTAATATTATAACGGTCGTTGTACCATCCCCAACTTCCTCGTCTTGCGTGCGGCTCAGCTCAATCATGCTCTTCGCGGCGGGATGCGCAACTTCGATTTCTCGAAGGATAGCATGACCGTCATTGGTAAGGACAATGCCGCCCATGGGATCCAGCAGCATCTTGAGCATAGCCTTGGGACCCAGACATGACCGGATGATATCTGCAACCGTTTTTGCCGCTGTGATATTGGAAAGCTGAGCTTTTCGGCCAAACGCCCGCTCTCCACCCGTATTGGTGTCTGTTTTACAGTGAGCTAGGAAGCTTGCCAGTGCTGCAATATCAAAACATACTCATAACCACCACCGGTGCCTGCATCTTGAAAGTGCGGGGTTGTGATACGGGAAGATGGAAGGTTCGCGTGCGCTGGGAGGCCTTTATGGGTATATAAACTGCGCTGTGCTGGTGCCTTGTGGATATATTCTGCGTCGCCAAAATTCTGAACGCGTCGCAGTTTCCGACGAGTTTTTCCGAGATTCTGACTAATCACCACCAACTGCACGTGATCAGAACACGTGCCCTAGATCATCCGACTGGGTTCTTCCGGCCGAGCATGACTCAGCAGGGTTTCCATTCGAACACCAGAACCCTGAATGGGACTCCCTCGGCGCCCTCGTCAGCGCTAGGCCGTGTTCGGAAGCGACGGTCACGACCAGATCGGTCAGTCAGAGTGATTCTCCTGCTCTGCAGTTTAGATTTGGGGCTAGATTGTCCTCTAATAGTCATTCTACGTACTTTCCGCTGGCTACGACCGCAATACAGCGCATCCCAACCTTGATTCTTTTGGTCTGTTTCTGAAATGCGCTCGGGCGCTAGAGCGGATCGCCGAGTTGATGCCGTGCATGCCAAGCGGCCACATTTATCCGATTCTGCCGCCTGCCCTTCACCGCCCGCCGCCCGCGCACTAGTCCAGCCTCTCACGGGATCAGCGCGAGAGCTTAAACGAAGGCCTCGCGCGCCCTCAAACCATCTCTCCTTCACCACCTTTCGTTGCGCTCACACCTCACCCTCTCCAACCTTTCGCCTTCCTCTTGCGTCGCACCTACCTAAACCTCAAATACTTTATCCACACTCTTTCATCTATTCCATCAATTCTCTCTTCCACTCCTTGACCCATCCCACCATACTTTCCCCGCCAACCTCACCCACCTTGCCGTCGCCCTCGTCGTGACCCAGCCCGCGCCAGTCGCAAGCCTTGTCCGCTCAATTCTAAAGCGGATTTCTGTATCACTAACTCCCCTCCCCCTTCATTGATCCACTAAACATACAGTGACCATGGGTCTCAACTACTACGCCTCGTCGCCCACCGTCGTGCTGCCACCCCAACAGCCGCATGGCTACTTCGCCCCCCACCAGCGGTCCCACTCACCATCTGCCATGGGTAACTTCCGTCCAAAGTATCCCACTCCACCGTCGCTCAACTATCTAGCTGCCGTATCCAATGCCACAGCTGGGCGAAAACGATCCATTGCCGACGTCGATGACCCCGAGGAGAACTCCCCTGTCGGAACTGTCGTTACACAGCCGCCGCCAAAGCCCAAGGCAGAGCCGATCTATGGCCCAGGAATGACACTCATATACCCTGATGCGCCTGGCTTCAGCATCGCCGCCGAGTCGCAAACCGGTACTTGGTGCGAAGAGAAGAACGAGACCGAGGAGCTTGCGCAACCCGTACGACCGATCATCGTCTCGCGCAAGTCACAGCGAATGGACTCTGCGACTGGCATCACAGTTCCATCGCTCAACGACATGGCTGTCGATGTCCCTGAGCAAGTCATCGACGAAAACGGCAATACCATCGACACTCTCATCACATCCCTTGGTGTCGGCTGGAAGAACATTATGACGAACCCAACATTACGCGACGCTGCACGCGCCTACTCACGTGTGATTGAAAACCACTTCGACCTCACCGATGCGACTGTCATGCTGGAGAAGGAGTCGCTCGCCTGTTATCTCGTACGCGCCAAACAGCATGGTGTGCAAGGCTACTGGCTCTTCTCGGACAGCCTACAGTGGTGCCAACTCGTTGGCTGGTCTCTTCAACGTACTGTCCAAAATCTCATGTCAGGACCTGTCCCTCAAGTCGAGGGTGAACGCATCAATGCCCGTTCACGCACTCCTTCGGAACCTTCCACTCCTCCATCGCAAGGCATCGACATGCCCGTCGCTGTCGCTGATGCCGACGCGATGGAATTGTGATAACCTTGCTTTCTTCTCTTCCTACCGCAACTTGTAGCACTCACTTCTGTCGCCTGGATGGCAACAGCATTTCTCGGTTTCTCTTCACTGTTGTTCCTGATCTCCTTCACTCCCTTCTTCTGCGGCAATTCGGCGTTCGGCGGTGGATTCGGATTTCCTCACTGGAGGCGGATATTTATTGACCATGTATATTAGTTATGCCCTGTTCTGCTGTGACTGCTTGATCGCCCTCTTCGATCGCGTCGCGTGCACTCTATGCCCACTAAACCAATAAGCAAAATCAACAATGAAAAAGCATTATACTCTGCGTTACCCCTTTCTGCGTGATGCACCTCCTAAGTGATGTGGAAGGGTCGCCAGAGCGATTGATTGGACAGAAGGCTGGTGTGGCGGGGATCGTTACCATAGCATTTCGGCATCGGCGCACCCACTCCGAAGCGACTCAACGCCATCCATCTCCACGACAACCACCTCAACCTGTCGATCCTCCGGCAATCGGCAGCTTAAACCAGTTCATTTCAAATGGCGACAATGACTCGAAAATTAGAAATCAACCACACAAAATGAGATTCGAAAGAGGGGATAATGTGTCGAACTCTATCGTGGGTCATGCAGTTCAGGCCGCTCACCCACCTAAGTACATCTTTTACATCCGCTAATATTGTTCGCTCTCCTATGTAACATTTGCAGGGTCGAGAGCTCTATAGGAGACAGGAGGCTGGATCACTTGTGCAATCTCGCTGACAGCTTCGTTTTCGGCTTGGTCACGGAACTCTCCATCATAGGCAATATGCGACCTCCAACTCTTCATTGGTAAGATATCACTATCACTAACTGTTCCATCAGCTGATTCTCCGTGAAAAGGATGCTCTAAATCCAGGTAACCGCCATTTGTACATGGGAGATATTTGTGTGGATGGACATTACCATCACAAGTATCCTCACTATAGTCCTCGACAAGATGGACAGTAGATGCCAGTCAGTCCGCTTGTGCATACGAGTCTTTATCCAATTGATCCACCAAGCGATGTGACAAGTCGTATGCACCCTGCGAAAGCTCAAAACTAGCACAGCCTGCCGCACAGCTATCCTCAAACCAACAAAGGGCTTACACACGTCAACTGCGAATTTAATGCTCCGCCCGCCTCTTGACACCCTACATCAGGGTTCTTTGTGGCGGTGTGGCATACTTTGCCCGCATGGAATACTGAAGCGGTGGCAATTCGGAAGCAGTTAACATCTCAATTGGCTAAAAACCTTCACATTGACATGAGATGCGCGAAACTCGGGGTTTCCGGAGAGACAATCTACAGGACTGACTTATTCCTAGAGAGCGGGGCTTTTTTTCGCCAAATTTCTAATTCTAGGCTAAGGGCTTATTCTCAGTCTCTAGTCCGAATGCAGTAATGGCAGCGTGATTGGTCTGTTTGATATCAGATTGATCTTCTACGTAAGACTGCTATGCTTGTTCAGATCTTCCGTTGCGTCGACTTGGGGGCTGAAGGCTCTCAGATGGGATAGATAGATATATAAGATCTTGTCAACTTGAGCTTATTTCTACCTCAATCATTTACTCACTTGCAACTTTTCCAGAATCAACACATTCAATTACCAGCAATCCAACATCGTCCCGGAGACAAGAACAACATAATCGGACAATCGATTCACACTTGGAAATGAATATGGCTTCTTTCCTCATTGCGCGGAAATTGAACTCAGATTCATCATCATCATCATCGGTCACATGTCCAGTAGAAGATAAATCAGGACCGCCAATCATTCCACTCATTGGAGGCTACACTTTTCATAGTTTTGCTATGATATTGAGCGGGGCAACAGGCCTTCTCAGTACTTTCATCATCCTAGCCCTAATATTTCAACACGCGAGCCACTACTCGAGTCCCATCCAACAACGCCAAATCATACGGATCCTACTGCTGGTACCTTGGGTCTGCTTCTTCTGCTTTCTCATCGTGTGGCAGGTTAAAGCTGGTCCATATCTGGTACTTGCCCTGGACACGGGATGTGCGTTTGCGTTGGCTTCATTCTTATTGTTGATGTGCGACTACGTTCTCTCGAATCAAAATGGGTTCCAGGAATTGTTTGGACCAGGTGCATCAAAGAGTGACCTCTACGCTCCAAATAGTCCTGTGTGGCTGAAAGTAAGAATTCGTATTAACTTCTCATGAAGCAATTGGCTCACTATATTAGCGTGTTTGGTATGCGGTACTCCAATTCATCCCATCTTCAATCATCCTTTGGATCGCGACTGCCATCACCCTCGCGGCAGGAATTTACTGCGAAAGCTCCAATAGCCCCAAGCATGCACACATTTGGATCACTGTTCTCAAACTCTTCGTCACAATCACTGCAGTTTTGTCTTCGATTCGTTTCTACAAACGGATGAAGTCCCATCTGGCCAAGCATGCAGTAATGAAGAAACTCATCTCTTTCAAGGGCATCATTGGGCTCAACGTCTTTCAAACAGTAGGGTTCATCCACTTATTTCTTCCTCATGATCTACTAGCTAACTATAGTAGTTCATCGTCAACATCCTTATCACCCACGACATTATCAAGCCCACCAAATACATGACCTTCGAAGACATGCAGACTGGGCTTCCATCTCTACTGCTGGCCTGCGAGATGCCTTTTTTCGCCATTCTGCTCTTTGTATCTTTCCCTGCTACACAGTATAAGCTTGCGAAGCCTCGACACGGGATTTTCACAGCAGTGCTCGAGGCTATCAACTTGAGGGACTTATTATCCGCATTCGTGAGGGGCCCAATGCGGATGGTTCGCGAGCAACAAGAGGGCCTCATAAGGCAAGGCAGTTTTATGTTGATGGAGAACCCGGCGGATGAGCGAGTCGAATATGGGTTTATTGGTCGTACAGATGCACATCTATGAGGGTTAGCAATCTAGATTAGACATATCATGGGGCCGGGCTTGGTCGTTTGGGTGTTCTGAGATAGTATTTTGGGATACAGATTTATTGTAGCGTTTGGGTTAGAGCATGCGCATAAGTATGGTGTTTGATTGATTCTTCGTGGGCTAATCTTGTATTAGGTAGGAACAAACGTTATGTAGGCATTGCAAAAAAGCATGCGGGCTTGCAACACGTTAACATCGAATGTATACTTTTATCTAATGCTACATTCTATTCCTCAACACAGTATCCAACTCGTGCCGCAAATCTTTGAATATGGACATGTAGCATTCTCGAGTCCTCTACCCCATTGCCCCAGCAGCGACAGCGACCACATACGCAATGGTAATTACGATCCTTCTACACCTTCCTTTGACATTACCCTTCACCATACCTAAACTTGTATTCTCATCTGCTGTTGCAGAACCTTGTGTGTCATCACCGTGGTCATGTTACAAATCCCATTCCCACTTACTTGATCGTTCGGAAAATATATTCTCGGCAGCCCCCTTTCCATTAAAATAGGTAGTGTTCCATCAGAGGCAACAGTGACCTGGACGCAACTGAGGACTTCCATTACCATTGTTCCAGATGTCCAGCCCGTGTTAGGTAGATTCAAAATATACGATGGTGACTTAGATCCTGTATTCGTAATGACTGAGACGATCTGCTTTCCATCGAAGCCCTTCCTAATCGCAACTGTGTTCGTTGTATTGTATATTACATTGACGCCATATGTCGCGTAACCTGAGTCAATGGTAAGAGCGCGACTCCGAACGCGGTTCGCCATCGCTAACGTATTCCACAACTCGCCTTTTCGGGAGTAGCCGGTCAGCCACGTCGCTTCTCTGTTTCCTGGATCTCCGTAGCCAGTGTAGTGCTGTTCCTGGCCAGCATAGACGATCGGAATTCCGTCCCATAGTACTGTTAGAGCAAGCGCGTTTTTCGCGAGCGCCATATCCCGACTCTGTGACGCGAAGCGTGGAAGATCATGGTTTTCCGAAAAGACCCCTAGGACGGAGACATCTTTGCAAGAGGATTTGAGGGTAGCGAGGGTAGCGAGTAAGGGAGCAGTGGTTCCGGAGGTGGAACCCAAAAAAGCGATTATGGCGTAGTATATAGGGAAGTTTAAGATACTGTCTAGACTGTTTTGATAAGCGCAGGCGAACTCTGGGTTCCCAGAGAAGACTTCGCCTGTGCAGAATACCTCAGCGGCAGCATTGAAGCTGGACCAAAAGGGTTTGCCGACGTGTTTTGCGGTGTCGAGACGGAGGCCATCGACTGTTTCGAATGAGCACTTATTCATTGTAGCAAAACTAGTCTTCCTAAATTGTCTTACTTGAATAGTTTTTTACTAGTTGGCGAATCCAATGATTGTACCCTGCGATAACCGCATGGTCTTCAGTACGAAGATCTGGGAGTTCGACATCTGGGTCTCCGAGCCAGCAATTTTCAACTATAGTTTGATTGCTATAGTCGTCGATGGGACAGTAGGAATGGTAATATTTCGCATCGTTGAAGGGGTTGAAACGAGAGTAATCAACCGTATTGGAAGATCCGTTCCAACCGTTATGATTAGTGACTATATCAACCATGAGATACTAGTGAACCCTAGTTAGTTGGCCTGAGCGTGTGTAACAGGAAGTGAATGAGATATTCAATGGATAGGGAAGACGGTATACCATGTCTCTATCATGCAATGCCTGACTTAAAGCCTTCAAATCATCCGCCGTACCGAAACGATCATTCAATCTATACAAGTCCTGTTGCCAATACCCATGATAGGAATATCCATATGCAGTTCGCTCAGGAATGTTGTATGTCACAGGACTTATCCATATCTGAATAAAATATTAGCTAATTGCATCATTGCTCCAAATCACTACCTTTCTCTCAAGTTATTTACCGCTGTAAATCCCATGTCTTGGATATAATCTAGTTGGTTGATGATGCCTCTCCATGTCCCACCACAGAAATTCCGGTCACCGGTGTTGCATGTTGCTGTGGTGCTCCCATCCGTGCGAGCAAACCTGGGAACATTAGTGACTGCCAGTGAGACGGCATTTGGTGCGGTTTCATACCGGTCAGTGAGTAATTGATAGATCGACCTCGATCTCCACTGCTCGGCCGTCGCGGCCTCACCAACACTAGCCACTGCATATACGACAGCCCCTGTCAAAATATCCACTCGCATAGATGCCACACAAGGAAATGCCCACGAAACAAGCAATAAACACGGAACGACAAATGTCAAGGGTATATACAGCAAGAACGAAATTCTGACAGGAGAGTGGATATTTTGTTTTATGCAATTGTTTCAAGCAACTGTTTCAAAGGTGCTCTCCAGCACAAGGGTTATGATTTCGAGATTACTGCACCGGAAATGGGAGGCGAATAGGATCGCCTATTGGTATGGAAGCCCCGCTTTGATGTACGGAGCGGTCCACTTAAATTCAGAGGTATGGTTTGGAGGGAAATATCGGCCCAACAAGGAAAATCGGAGGCATTGACAAACTTCACATTGAAGTGGAGATCGAATCCAGGTACTGAAGTGGTGGGTAGGTAGGGATATGGAGGATCTAAGAGTGAGATCGTACCAAGAAAGATGGAAACAAAGGTGCAATAAGTACAAGTACGAGGACCATTGCCTAGACTCTCTGGCGACACGAGAGAGGTCAACCTCACAGATTTGCCAGCCAAAGCTATCGTCCGATCTTCGAGTGCGGGACAGCGCTAATTTAACCCTTCCGTATTGACTGGAGGAAATATGAAACACATCTGTAGATTGGTAGATCGCATGCTCGTAGCTCGCGGGCGTTGGGGCTTACTTGCCCTCGTGATACTCCCAAGTGAGGAGACGAAGTTCGTGTAGTGATTGACGGCATGTGAAAAATAACGAGGTCAGCGATGGTCAAGGGCAACACTCGAGACGGTTAAGCATGAGCGGAGGGGGCAGTCTGAGATTTTGCACGATGCCATCAGGTGGTGTTTTGTCATGTGAAATGTGTATGCGTGCCATCGAAACAGGCCACATAGTGATCTTTGATCGCGAGGCGTGGCTTGACAGCTTGTCGCGTGTGCGATTCCGTCACGTCAAGTTGTGGGGTGCATTGGGCGAGTAGAATAGCTGCATGCAGGTGCAGAGTGGGCGCTTGGCTTTGGTGGAAGGTGACGAAGTTTTCTAGAAGGCGGCATTAAGAGGCAAGGTGAATACATGCATGACGTGATGTCGAAATCTTTGAGTACTCCTAATGTCCTTAATTCAGATGCAGCACACCAAACCACCCATTCCCGTAATGCAATGCATACGTCAAAGGCACCAGGCCCTCAACCCAAACACGCAGATGCGCCATGCAATGCTGGGCGGGCTCACATGTTGTCTTTCGAAAAAATATATAAAAAAAACTACGTTTCAAACATCCTGCAGCGACTACCATCACGTTTCATTTTGGTAACAAAGCTTCCTGTACAAGATGACAATAATCGACTAGCTACACAGGCGCAGCAAAATGAGGGAGATGCAACTCCGCACAACCCAAATTTTCGCTCCTTTATTGGTCTCGCACTTCGCCGTTCCACCTTCTGGGTGCCGGCGGTAGTCCTCCGTTTGGTGCGCTGCTTGCTGGAGGAGGCGCAGGCCGGATAGGAAGAGCCATGATATTTGATGCGCTTGATGTTCGTGCAGGATATCCTGGCCGAGGTGGAGCAGCACTAATTCCATTCGAATCGGCGTACCTAGGGTCGTTTCGAGGATCGCTTCGAGGATCGTTCCGGGGATCATGTCTAGAGTCATTCCTCGAGTCGGTTCTTGGCTCATTTGTTGTTGGCGTTTTAGAAGGCGGGGATCGTTCGCGGAGCTTCTCGCGAACAGTTGATGAGGCGGGAGCGATGGGAGCCAGGTGTGACTTGCGTTTATTATGTTCGATCATACTAACGGCCCAGGCTTCAAGATCAACCGGTGTACGCTTCGCAGCCTGCAGGAAGGCATCATGATCCTTGGATTATGTTAGTGCTGCTGATGGGAAAAATTACAGGATGCCACTCACATAAAGCTCTTTTGGGGTAGGTCGTTCCGCCGGGTCTTTCAACAAGCACTTTGCGATACAGTCCTCCAGAATCGAAGGAAACGCATCGCTCTTGGGTAGCTTCGGCGCCGGTTCTAAGACAATCTGTTGGAGCAAGTCAAGAATACCCTGAGGGCCTCCTGGCTCGTCCTCATCGCCGCTACCACCAAAAGGAAATTTTCCGATTGCTAGCTCCATGAGCGTAAGACCCACACTCCATACATCTGACTTTACAGTATATGGTGAGCCTTGTATCCGCTCTGGTGCCATGTAGGTTCCAGTCCCGACAAACGTTTCCGCTATAGACCCCTCCAGCTCGCTAGACACGCCGAAATCGCACAGCTTTATGTTGCCTTTGGAGTTTACCAAGATATTCGAGGGTTTTAGGTCTCGGTGCATGATTCGGTGAGCAGAGTAGAGGTACGAAAGCCCGCCGAGAACCGACTCGGCGATCTTGCCTAGGACATCGACACGGACAGGTCCAAAGGTCCTTGATACCCAGTCGAGGGCCCTGCAATGTACAGATCAGTCTTTGGCATATCCACAAGGTTGGGTGCAGCTTCAGCTTACCCCACATCCATGTACTCCATGCACATGATAACGTCACCAGTGTCGTTCTGGAAGGCGCCGTAGAAATCCACAATCTGGTCACAGTTGCAGTCGTGCATGATCCGCAGCTCTCGTACAATACGTTTTCGTACTTCATTCTTAGCCTCGACATGTATAATCTGCTCAGATATTAGTGCTGCCATCTTTGACACTCAGCGTGTATTGCGGCTGGTCAACCACGTACCTTCCTCGCCATTATGACCTTGGTAGCCGCATGCTGCACCTTGCTCACAGTTCCTCCGTTTCCAGAGCCAAGCTCGCGGAGGACTATTAGATCTTCTGCCTTCAAGTCCAGCCGGAATTCCACACCAATCTCGAGCGTGTCTGCGCGCCCCTCATCGTTTCCAAGGGCCCCAGGTATCTGCGCGTCACCGGCAGAGGGCGCCGGTTTGGGAGGGGGTGCGCTGAGCGCAAGGCCCTTGACGTTCTTCCGCTTCATCGTCCTGGTCTTGAACGAAGAGTCGGCCATGGTGGTGTTGGGTGGCGGACGCCGCGGTGGTGTGACGACTGCGTGGGAGAGAGAGGCAGCGGCGGGAACAGCAAGCCGACAGGAGCGTGGGCTTCAGGCAGGGACAAAGGCGTCGGACTTGTCGTCGCGGTGCAGGTTGAGGAGAGATTTGGGTCGGTCTGTTCTATGTTTCGAGTTTGCCGCCCGAAGATGCGACAAGAATGTCTCGCCAATCACGGCAACAGGTGAAAGGAGGGCCACAGCGTCTATTGGATTAACGCTTTCGGGACGGCTGCTGGAGCAAGCCAGTGAGGCGACGGAAGTGCAGAAGCCCGATCGGGAGACGACCAATATAGCAGCACGCAGAGGGCGGTCTATGGACGGTCTATGGGCGGTCTATGGGCGGTGGTGGATGCAGGAGCAGGAGCGCGGGCGTCGTGCGGTCGAGTTGGTAGCGGGGTGGGTTTGGTGGGGAGCTGGTGTGCAGGATGCGGGCGCGGGCGCGGGCACAGAGACGGACAGCTCGTTCACGGAGGGGAGCAGGTCGTGCAGGAGCAGGACGGCAGACACGAGCTATCAAGCCAGGCGCGGGGACAGCCGGTATTATATGGAGTCTCCAGAGAGCTGATAGACGGCCGCTCGTCAGGAGGGTTTCAGTTTGGCCAGGCCGGCGGTGCGCTGCTTCATCTGGACCTCTAGCGTCTGCGCTGGACGGCTGCTCCCGCGACGGCCGAGCGTTGCAAAGTGCGCTGCGAGGGATGGCACACGGCAGCGCAACAGGCAGCATGCATTCACACCTCGCTCTGTTGGCGGCTGCGCCGGTGAGGACATGGGGGGCATCTTGGACACTGCATCACTGTCCGGAGGATGCTTCGCGAGTGAAAGCGGCCTAGCGGTGGCTTGCCTGTGGCTGGTGCAGGAGTAGGCCGCCTTTGGCCTAGCCTTCACGTGCACCTGAATTTGACCGGGCTTGGACTTGGACCTTTAAACACCTCCCATCTGCCTCCTCCGCGCCTTCCCTCTCCACCCCCTTTGCCTCTTGGTCGCAGAGCTCTCCTCTGCCGCTAATAACAGCGCCGCAGAAAATCCTCCTCCACCCTCCCCCAACCACTTTCGTCGACAGCCTCCGCGGCACTCTTTGTTCTTGCATCACACAATGGAGGCTCTCATTGACACGCACGCTGATGTAGGTTCTGACGAGGAGGATGACGATTTCGACGAGGAAGAAGGCACACGGCCTGGGAAGGCAAATGGCGCAAATGGCATCGAAGACTCGAGCGAGGAGGAGGAAGAGGATGATGAGGAGCTGTTGAAAGCAGTGAGTGACAGCCCTCTACGCGGCGTCCTTGCGCCTGCTGACTAGCGTGTAGGAAGGCACAGGCTTCATCATGGATGATGACGAGGAGGAAGAAGAGGAAGAAGTGGAAGACCGAAGTACACGCAAGAAGAAGAAGAAGCGCAAGAATCGCGAGGCCGAGGAGGCGCTTGATGAGGAGGATCTGGATCTCATCGGGGCGGATTACGAGCCCCGAGAGGCCGCACAGGTGGGGAAACTTCCAATATTATCTGGTTTGCAGGCTGACACGCGCACCAGCCAAAGTACAAGCGCCTGAAGCGAGGCCACAAAGAACGCGCGAACAAAGCCCGCGGGATTGACGACATCTTTTCGGATGACGAAGACATCATTGACGATGGCGACGATGAGCGACGCCGCCCCGGGGCTCAATTCGACAACGAGTTTGCCGATTTCATCGAGGACGACCAATTCGAAGATGACATCGAGGATGATCGCGAGGTTGGACAGCCGGGCATAAACATCATCACAAGCGGGCTCCAAGCCGCCGGCCTGGATGAAGGTGCTGAAGAGGATTACAGAGCCGCATTCGGCGACGGCACCGACTACAATTGGGCCCTGGAGCTTCAGGATGCGGATGATGACGTGGGCGAGGAGAAGGAGCTGCAGCTTAAAGACGTTTTTGAGCCTGCGCAGCTTGCTGATCGTTTGCTCACAGATGAGGACAATGACATTCGTGAAGCCGATATCCCGGAACGCGTTCAATTGGCGCGCAGGCCCTTCCAGCCACTGGATCTGACTCCTGAAGAGATGGAGTCACGACTTAGCGAAGAGGCTATTTGGATCACCAAGTTGATCTGGCCCAAAAAGCCCTTACCGGCGTATTTCGAGAGGCCATTCCGCAAGGCCGTCAGGAAGGTTCTCGAGTTCCTGAATGTCGAAGACTACGAAGTGCCCTTCATTTTCAACCACCGGAAAGATTACCTGATCCATGCTCCGTCTGATTTACACGACGATGCAGACAATGGCATGCCTGTGGATGCTAGACCAGAGCGTCTCCTTAATCAGAGTGAGTTATGGGAGGTCTTCGACCTGGACTTGAAGTTCCGAGCCTTTACCGAAAAGCGAGATGCTTTACAGAAGAACTACGACAGTATCAAGCACCATGTCACTGACGCCAAGGATACCGTTGTGGAGGACTTGATCCACAAAGCCGTCACCATTGAGGAGATACAAGAACTCCAGGATTACTTGTATTTCCAATACTCCTCGGAGATGAACGACGCGCGTATGGACACCATAGAGTATAATGGAACACGGAAACGTGCCAATAACGCACGTACATTTTATGACAAGATTCGGGCTGGCAAAGCCCACAGTTTCGTCTATGCTATTGGTATTACCGCCGATAACTTCGCCAAGAGTGCCGAGGGTGGCAGAGCTCAATACATTGAGGAGCCCATTGAAAAGCCTGATGAGTTGGCCGATAATTTGGTAGATGGCGAGTTAAAGACTGGAGCCCAGATCATACGAGAAGCGAAATTGCTGTACATTCAACAACTTCAAATGAGCCCTCGATTGCGAAGATTTGTTAGAGGTAGCTTTTACCAAAACGCCATCATCAACTGCATCCGAACCGACAAAGGCATGCGTAGTATCACCGAAGACCACCCTTATTACGAGTTCAAGTATCTACGTCGACAGACATTTTTGGATCTTCATGGCCGTCCTGACCTCTTTCTGAAGATGCTCAAAGCGGAGGAAGAGAATCTTATTAAAGTGGAGATACGAATGGATGGTTATGAAGATTTCAAACGCAAACTTCACAATCATATTGTTTCTGACAATATCAGTGAAGTGGCTGAAGCTTGGAATGCTCTCCGTCGAGAGGTTCTTGATACGGCCCTTGATAAGCTGCAAGGTGTCATCGCAGCGGGCGTGAAGGAAACTTTACGAGCCAGATGCGAGGAAGAACTTGCCAGTCGCGCCCGCGAAAACTATTACAATAAGCTCGATCAGGCTCCATACAAACCCCGAGGCGCGGACCTCGGCTCAACACCTAACGTCATCACCCTGACGAATGGCAAGGGCATGCGTGGCGACGCAGTTCTTTGGGCTTATGTTGAGAATGATGGCCGAGTTTTGGAGAATGGCAAGCTTAGTGACCTAAGACTGGGTAACCCAGAGAGAAACATTCCAGCTGGTAAAGATATCGATGTCTTGGTGGAGGTCTTACGGAGACGTCACCCTGATGTAATTGGTATCAGTGGCTTCTCAACCGAAACGAGAAAGCTGTACAAGGACTTACAGGAGGTCATCACCCAGCACGACCTCAGGGGACCTACATATGAGGATCCAGATGATGGCATGGATAAGAGTGACCCTCTTGAAGTTATCATGGTCAACGATGAAGTTGCACGACTCTACTACAACAGCCCTCGAGCGGCTGCCGAATTTCCCAAACACCCTCCGCTTACGAGATATTGCGTCGCACTTGCCAGATATCTACAGAATCCACTCGCAGAATATGCATCTCTCGGCAAGGACATCATCTCGATTCCATTTGTCCAGAATCAGACCCTAATACCACAAGAAAAGCTCCTTGACCGTTTGGAGAACGCCATGGTCGATATGGTCAATCTTGTTGGCATCAATCTGACCGAATCCTACGACGACAAATATCTGTCTAAGTTGTTACCATACATCTGCGGTCTTGGTCCCCGAAAAGCCGATAGACTGATTAAGGCGATTCAGTTCAATGGCGAAAAGATAGAATCACGTTTCGACCTGATGGGGATCTCCATGCAAGACAACAATCGTGACTTGAAAGCCGCAATGGGTCCCAAGGTCTTCCAGAACTGCGCTAGTTTTCTTTGGTTGCCATTTGAGTCAAGCGACGAGTCGTCTGACTATTTGGATAACACTCGTGTTCACCCGGAAGACTATGATCTTGCACGTAAGATGGTTGCCGACGCAATGAACATGGATGAGGAAGATATCAAAGCCGAAGTAGACGAAGGTGGTCCTAGTGCTGTGATCCGCAGGATGGTCAGGGATGATCAGACCGAGCACATACACGATCTAATTCTTGAAGACTATGCCTCTGAAATCGAAAAGAAGCTTGGAAATCGCAAACGGGCAACTCTTGAAACCATTCGTGCCGAGTTGTCGGAGCCATACGAGGAGATTCGTCAGATGTTCGCGCTCATGTCGTCCGACGAAGTCTTCACGATGTTAACGGGGGAGACGAAAGAGTCATTGAGCGAGGGCATGGTGATACCAGTTCAAATTAAGCGCACGTTTCCGGACCACATCGAAGTTCGTCTTGAGTGCGGTATCGAGGGAGGTGTCTCCGAATCCGAGTTTCCAGAAGGCGTGGGCAATGGCGGCCAAGAGCCACGGCACGTGTACCAAACCCACCAAACCGTTCAAGCTAGGATCTTATATCTCAATCGCAAGGCCCTCACTGCACAACTCTCCTTCCGCGAGGACCTCATTCGCCAACCTGCTCGGAGGGACTCTGATCGCATCCCTGGCGAGTGGGACGAACAGCAGGAGGCCGCGGATAAAAAGGCCGCTGAAAGACAGAAGGAGGTGGCGACTGGTCGTCCCAATCGTGTCGTTAACCACCCGTTGTTCTTCTCATTCAATTCGGCCCAGGCCGAGGAATATCTCGGTGGTAAGGAGGCTGGTGATGTGGTTATTCGACCATCATCCAAGGGCCTAGATCATCTTGCTGTCACGTGGAAGGTTGCTGATAACTCGTACCAACATATCGATGTTCTTGAACTGGGCAAAGAATCAGAGTATTCCCTTGGCAAGCAGCTCCGTGTTGGCAAGCACACATACTCTGATCTCGACGAACTAATTGTCAACCATGTGGAGGCAATGTCAAAGAAGGTCACTGAAATGATGAAGGATGAGCGGTTTCAGACTGGCGGAAAGGAGTCAACGGGTAAGATTTCCTTGAATTATGTTCTGACAAATAATCCAAGCTAACATCTTCTAGAACAGTGGCTCAAAACATATTGTGAGGCTAACCCCAGTCGATTCATGTATGCCTTCTGCGCTATGCCAAAGTACCCTGGATACTTTTACCTTTGTTACCGCGCAGGTTACAAAGGAACACCTGGTGCATGGCATGTCAAAGTCATCCCCAACGCTTTTGAGCTTGACAAGCACGCGTATCCCGATATGACTGCTTTGAAGAACGGATTCAAACTACTCTTCGGAAGCAAAAATGCCGTTGGGGGTGGACGTCCACCTGGTGCTCCCCAAGCGATTGCTAGCCGTCCCCGGTAGTTAGATATTGATGGTGTTTCTGAGAGGAGTCATAAAAAGGTCCACACTTCATATACCGTATGAAGGTTTCCAATGTATTCATAGTTTCTATCTTCAGAGCGAGGAGAAAAGTTATTTGTGATAATGGTCTTGAGCGGTTCATGGATACACACCTTTGAGATTGGTATCTACTTGCGGTGAGGTAGGAGTAAGATGGCATGGGATCTAGATAGGCGCAATCGATTTATGCGTAGTCTACAATCTCATCGATTAAGTTGACACTTTGAATTGAAGTCTTGAATACAGTAAAATCTGGTGTAAAAGTTGAATTATGATGAGTTGCGCAGATGAATTAAAGCAGATACCTTGCTGGCATTGACTAACAAATATGTTTGCGGGATGCCGAGTGAGGAGTGACGTTATATAATGAATATTCAAAACAGATACAGATTCACACAATATCTAAATTAATGTATGGGTTTAGGCCCCACACTATCAACTTGTAGTCAACACGCCTCAACAAGCTGTTCAAGAATACTCCGAATTGTCCAGCCCTACTTTCATACTTCAAATTCTTAGTTATCGAGTAGTTTAGTGGCAGGTCTTCTACGGTTATTCTAGAAGCAGCCCCGCATCAGTACCCCGTAGGTCAAACGTACGGCTGGTGGAAAAACCATGTATGACAAAGACTCGACAGTTTACCTGTTAGCTCTTACATCAAGTCTTACATTAACTTCAATATCATGCAATGCCTGCTCCAAACCCGATCCTAGAAGCTCCAGTCGTGGTTGTTTCAGAGGATGAGACGCAAAATCTTGACGATAAGTTTTATAAACCAAGGCCCCAGTCTTATTGGTACCATGAGGAGTGCTCATGGGTAGGGTCAAGCAGAGACTCACCTATGTCGACACCTTCGGCAACCATACCCATGGACTCTTCAAGACTCCGCCTCATATCTTGGAATATCGATATTCTCATTCCATTCGTCGAAGAGCGTATGACTGCCGCGCTCATCCACCTCAACGACCTGGTTTCTTGCACTCCACCTTCCACACCCGTTGTAGTATTCCTTCAAGAGATGGGAGAATCAGATCTGTGCCAAATCCAGGAAGCTGAGTGGGTCCAGCAACGCTTTCTTATTACGGACTTTGATCACTGTGGATGGTTGGGCTCGCTATATGGGACAACAATGTTGGTGGACAGACGACTGAAGATTGAGAGTGTGTGGAGGGTGCCCTGGTATAGTATGTTTGGTCGTGATGGTCTGTTTGTTGATATCGCACTTTGTAGTGCCGACGAAAGGCATGGGGAAGGGAAAGAGGGGAATCGAGTACTTAGACTGTGTAATACACACCTCGAGTCTCTCGTTGCAGACCCTCCTATCCGACCGCGACAATTAGCAGCTGCTGGAGAGTATCTGCATGAGGAAAATGTAGCAGCAGCCTTGTTAGCGGGCGATCTGAACTCCATCCAGCTTTTCGACAGGACTCTGCATTCCGACAACGGGCTCAAGGACACTTATCTCGAACTTGGTGGCACCGAAGACTCAGATAATGGATACACGTGGGGATATCAGAGTGTGGAAGGCCAGAGGGAGAGGTTTGGGTGCTCTCGTATGGATAAGATTCTCTTCCGGGGAGATTTGAAGCCGGGTAAAATTGAGAGGATAGGAGTTGGTATTACGGTCGCCGAAGAGGCGAGGGAACGCGTTAGAGAGAGCGGGCAGTTGGAGTGGGTTACGGATCACTATGGGGTGATGGGTGACTTTGAATTGAGTGGGTGGAGAGTGGAGGGATGGGAATAGTGGGAGCAGTGGGAATTGAGAAGTTGGTGCAGAGAGGACACTTCTTAGGTAAAACGGTGCGTAAGCAGACAGCGCAGGGCAAAGATAAGAAAGGTACCCGAGGAATAGTACGTTCCGTCTCCGCTAGAAAGCCCAACGGTTCCCCTGGGTCTGGACTACGTAATTCTGTTAATTTTATCTAAATTACCATCCCAGAAGCGAGTCTTATTATTAGTGGATCCGAAGGAGTAACAGTAACAATATCCTTGGTTTTCTTTTGGCTCTGACATGTTTGTAGTTTCGTGTAGTAGTAAACTGAATGCAAAGGGCAGTTCCCTGTATAAAACAGTCTTAGTCATAATCTGTAGAATTCTATGTTTATTCTACTAATATATACTCCGCCCCGGCATGTGAAAGCCTTATTAGCACACCACGCCAATACTATATTGTGCAAATGCCCGAGATTTCGACTCGGTTGCAGCTTCCATATGTCGCTCGAACCCCCCCCACCCCCAACACCACCAAAGCTCAAATCTATCATCCAAATCCTACAAGCACTCTGAGAGAAATCTTTTCCTCGTACCACTGGCCTCAATATGGAGAGTCTTTCGATGTCAGACGTTATAAGTACGGTGATGCATGCATGCCTCAACTTTCACTAGTTGAGTTCCTTTTCGAATTTATCCGCCGCTCAAGCGATTGACTCTCTATGTAGGCCCCATTCTATCGGCGGGTTAGTCACGAGAATGGATGATGCACATGCGTCGGCTATAGATCTAGTTCGGGCTACGCCGTGAGTGCTTCCCCATGTGCTGGCTAGGTTTATCGATTGACGGCGCTATTCAGCCTGGATGCGAGTCCAGTTGACGCTATCATCAAGCTCAAGTATGAGATTCGTTCAGTCCTGCCTGTTGAACTGTGGGTCGAAGTATTCAAGCCTGTGGATCACTTCAGCTTCTCGGTGATCTGCCGTTAAAGCCCTAAGATGTTCAAGAAGAGGGGGGGGGGGGCGAGAGTGTGGTGTCTAACATCCATCTAAGCCATTGATTAAATGGGGTCCTATGACGAACACCTTGTATACTTGCAAGCTCCCCCGAGACTCCGAAGTGGGTTGGCAAGCATGATCTACCCGCGAATCATGGCCATGTGTCACTTGCATTCTTTATATTCTGAGGAAAAAGATACCCGGATTCGGGAGGAATTCTACCGCGATGAGAAGGTTGATGAAGAGCTCGGCCACTCCGACCTCGTAAGGCAAAAGCGGCTTTATGGGTTGGCGCGGAAAGTCGATAACGACAGCTGTAGCTCAAGGCACAGTCACTTTGCCCCAGTTATGACTGAAATCGTGGTTCCTTGGAGGTGTGTCGATTAAGTGTGAGGAGAGATTCCGGCTGACTGGAAGACGCTCTTCATTACGGGGGGTTTTTTTTAGGAGGAGGCCTAAATTTGACGGGGGGGCACCAACGCTACCACTCGCTACTAACGCCAACCAGTCATAAAACGGGGAGGCAGAGACGTCTTTCCAATCGTCCCTTGGTGGCATGTATGTTGTCCACGAGTTTGAAGTGGAGTATTTAGCAAAAGATTATGGCGTGGGACACGTCAATCTTCTACAAGGGGCTCAAGCGTTATGCCTGGGAAGATCACAAAAGAAGGATGAACTGGAGTCTAGAATGAACAACTCGGGGAGACTGAAGGGTAGCCTGATGCATGCTGCATTGCAGATGGCCACTGAGGGCAACAATAGCTGGCAGCGCTATTGCATCATTCTAGAATTTGCGGCGAAGGGTGAGACAAACATCCTGGTACGTGCAGGTTAGGAGAAGATTTTCCCTCACGGAAACTGTGGTGACTATCCGCCACCAGTCCGGGTGGTTTGAATGGTGTTGGTGGAATTTCCTTTTGGAACGGAATAGAGTGGAATGTTTGCCACTGAGTTTCGAAATGAGGTGATGAACCATGTGTGGAGACCAGATTCGGGCGTTACTTGTGTTCCGGGCTGGTTATTGAGTGGGGACTGGGGTTTGATTAATTTCACGTTCAGATGCTGTTGGCGTCTGGGGTAACCTATAGGAGCAGGCTTTCGGGCGTCATTTCGTAGATTTGTTGCATAATATCGGATGTCGAAAGACCTTAAAGCTGAATGGGTGCTTAATTCCAGTGTTATGCATTCATGGATCAACATCGCTCGTCGGCAACCTCCGAGCTTATCCTGCGCAGATATTTTAACAGGTGGCTAAGAGGATCGACTGAAGTCTGGGTTAGCCCTCCTCTGGTTTCCGGGGGAGTTTGAGGCGACGTTGGATTGCGGGGAGTGGGAAGCTAGGGGATCGGAAGAATTCAGGAACGCTTCTATATTCGGCCAATCAGAGCGCCCACAATATGGTCGACCCACTGTATTCTCCGGGTTAGCTTGAAGCTTTCCACGAAGCTTACGTCTACATCATATTACCTTTAATTCAACCACATTCGAGGCCTTCACTCGACAAACAAGGGGCCATTGTGCACGCCAGACAACACCCTGGACGGAGCCCTGGCACGAGAGACCCCAATGAGCCACATGTGGCTGCAAACGCTCTTCGCTTTGCGCTTTTCGCTTTTCGCTTTTCGCTTTTTGCCTAGCACTGTGAGCACCAGTGCGGGGAATCAAAATGGGAAAATGCAGCAGCAGGTACCGGTTTGAGGAATCCACTCATTTCCTTCTCCTCCACACGTGTCCGCATTTAATTAGGCGTCGACACCTGCTTCAGAGCACGTCTGTCTTCCACTCCGCATCTTACCATACAACCTCATCCTCATCACCAATTTTGACGCCTGCAGGTTGACACGCGCGAAGCAACAGTGCATCTTGGTTAATTCCTGGTTCGCTCACTCCACCGCGTGCACGTTTCCTCTAATTCTCGGTTTTCTCCCATCGCAATATACATTTCAACCCAAGCACTCGCACGAGCCAAGACAAGTCGTCGTAAGCACTGGAACGTGCGAGGACGACGGCGTTTTACCAGAATACGACGTACAGATTTTCTCCTGTGTGCTTTTCGTGAGTCTGTTCTTCAATGGCGTGCTTCTCTCAACAACATGAAAATGGCTAAACAACCCTGCAGTCTGCATCGCGATCTTGAAAGGCGCATACGCCTTCACGGCCCGCCGTGTCGACATGGGGGTCAGTGTCAGTGTCCGCCGCTGAGCTCATGCCTCCCCCCCCCCTCCCCCAATGGAAATAATCTGGACCATTGGCCAATTTCCTACCTATTTGGCCTCATATAAGAAAAGCTTCGAATTGGGGGAAAACGTCACTGTGCCCAAATAGCCGGCTCAGTTACACAACGACAATTGGACAGCCACTCAAAGAACACCATCGGTCGCCTATTCTTGGACTGAAAACGCTTGATCCCTCATATGAAAAGCTTGCCATCGAAAGGGACCCGGTCAACCTCTACATCAATCTAACATGCACTCCCCGATGCACTCCGATGCAGCTTCCCCGCATGTCTTTGTGTTACCCCGATGTTTATACATCGGAGATTTGGTACGGATCGGGAAGGCAAGCCGTCCTCCGACTTCTCCTCTAAACCTTTCTTGCAGAGTATACAGCAAACGCAGGTCCAGGGAACATATTGAGCCTCATCTATTTCTTGTCCATCGGAAAAACCGCCACCAGGAGCACCAAATTGCAACGATGGAGCCCTGTTGATGGGCTCATTGTAGCAAGTGGCCAGAACACAAACATGACTTCACAGATTGGTGACTTAGGTATAAAGAGGCGGCGTACTTCGACTTGAAATCGACACCACGGCAATCATCTTCACCACCTTGGTCTACACAGCAACTCTTCTACTCCAGTCTACCGGTCCAACATCCAACCTTCAAAATGAAGTTCTCTCTTCTCGCCTTGATGGCCGCTGGGTAACGAAGCACCTCACAGTCACCCTTTCAACAAGTCAACTAATTCTATTCAGTGCCATGGCTGCCCCCATCGTTGAGCGTCAGCTCCCAACTAACCTCCCGATGCCCAGTGTTCGCCCTACTGTGCGTCCTTCGCACTCCGAGCGTCCTCATCCCACTGGATTGCCCACTGGATTGCCCACTGGCTTGCCCCCGCTTCCCACTGGTCCTAAGCCTTCCGGTCGCCCTACCCCAACTGGAGGTCGTCCATCCCACACCCCTCGCCCACACCCCAGCTCGGCTGCCGACATTGAAGAGCGCCAGGTCCCAACTCTGATCCCTAGCGTTCGCCCTTCGCACTCTGGACGCCCATCGCACTCTGAGCGCCCTCACCCAACTGGTCTGCCAACTGGCCTTCCCCCACTCCCAACTGGCCCCAAGCCTTCCGGCCGCCCTACCCCAACTGG
>JAAZQE010000384.1:9800-27615 GCA_013620735.1 Clavariopsis aquatica | reverse complement strand
CGTAGCGGCCAGCGTCACCTCACTCTCCCTCTCCCTCCCTCTCTTTCTCGTTGCGGGTTCGACAGGGCCGACGGAGGGCGATCAAACGGGCGCTGAGGCTTGATCCCGGACCGAGCTCAGATACTGATCGTCGAGGCCATCGGCAGGGAGGACAGGGGCCCGACAGGGGGAGGACACGAGGTCGGCGACCTGAAGTCTTGGAAGTTTGGGACCATTGCACACATTCGCGCCGCCTCCTTTCCAACGTCCTCCCAGCCTGTCCTGCCCAAGTGCTGCCGCCGGCGCGCGCCCGCCCTGGCCGTGCAGAGCAGAGCCGTCGTCTGGCACGCAGTCCGCCGGGCAGCGCATGCGCGCACCTTGCCCTCCCTCGCCAGGGCGGCCGTTGCATGTCTGGCTGGAAACCGATCATCCGGGCCGCACCCCAGCGAAGCGAAAGCGAGCGGGTGTGCTGGCTGGCGTGCAGCATCCGCCTCGTCGGAAGAGCCAAACTCGCTGAATCAGCGCCCTGGCCAATGGCACACGGCCGTTTGAATGCAAATATGTTTAACCGGTGCCGCCGCGGAAGTCTTGACGAATGTGCGAATGTGACGAGCGCCGCCTTGCCCGTTTGGGCCGCCGCGCTAAGCCCTTCTGCGCGAGCCGCTCGCTTTCAGCGGAAACGCCAGAACGTTTCTCGCACATCCGCACCACGCGCACGACGCAGCACCCATCATCACTCATCGCCCAGTCCGCCTGTTCGTCACTCGTCACTGGTCCCGCCAGGGCCAGCGAGATCCAGCAGCCTTGCACCAAAGCGGCGCGCTTTGGCGAGTCCTGCACCAGAGCCTGCTCAATCGAGCCTGCATCGTCTTCCTCCATCCGGCTTGCGATATCGTGGTGCACGCTTTCTTCCATGTCTGCATGCCCGCCTGCCCGCCTGCCCTCGCCCATGCTGCATCCATCCCCTGGCCTCACGCCGTCATCCGCACTCTAAGCCATACACGCCGCACACAAAAATAGATACAGCCTCGCGCTCGCTGGCCGTCTCACGGCAGAACCCCCTGCCCGAGCGATGCCGTCACCACGCGACATGCTGCCGGCAGCAGCACCAGCAGCAGCACCTCCATTCAGGCAAAATGCAGTTGGGACACGGAACCGCATCATCAGACAGCGCGGCCAGCGGGGTCCCCGAACAGCGGTCGTCTGTGGCTGAGATCTGGGGTGGGCGGATACCGAGCTACTGGCAAAGCGGCGTCGGCCTGCCGTCTAATATATCCGACTCCGGCCAAGCGGCTTCCACCTTGCTGGAGCAGTTGCACTAGCGAGGAACGGCTCGCCGCTCGCCGCCTGTCCACACGTCCCGAGTCAGCGCTGCAGACCACCAGACGCCAGCCAAGCCGTGGTCTGTTTGGCCGCCGTCATCGTTGGCCTGGGGGACTGGCGCGGGCTGGCTCAAAGCGACAGCGCGTGCATGTGTGCCTCTATCCATCCAGCAACATCGCCGCCCATGTCTCTCTCAAGCCGTGGCAGCACCAAACGGTTCCCTTTCGAGCCTGCACAGATAGTTGCCCCTCCCCCAAAGTGCAACCACCGAGGAACTCGTCAATCAACCTGACTTGTGTCCCTGCGTGATGTGCGGGCTATACGAGTCCGAGTGGAGACTCGGCGCTGGCAACAAACCTCCGGGTCAAGTCACTGCCAAGCTGTGAATGTCGGTTTTGGACTCTTGTCTGCGTGCTCCTTGCGCCCGCCGGGGCATCGAGTGGGGGGGGGGGTGGTCTGCCGACAGGTACAAGGCCGTACAAACTTGTCATTTCAAACAGTCAACGCCGCGTCCGGCCCGTGGTTGGGGTCTGCGTGTCAGCCGCAGCATCCAAAAACACACATTGGCGGCCGCCATCGAGTCCATGCAGTTTCCCGTCGTCTGGGACTAACGGTGGTTCCAGCGATTGCGTGTGGCTCATGTTGTGGCCGGTGCAGTGTGTGAGCAGTTTTTAGCCCTCCGGAACAAATGTTTAATTGTGCGTGGGAGGCTGCGGGCATGGTCGCAGCCAATCATTCAAGCGCGTCGCCGTGCCTGTCCAACGCGCGCCATTTGCTGCACACACCCGAGGATCATCGAAGGCGACACAAAGACACACAGGGCCAGGGCTCCGAAACCCTGGAATCCCATTTGTGATGCCGGCGCTGCATCCGCTCAACACGGTCGCCCAAACCAGCTCTCAAAAATAACTTGCGGCTCGAAGCCTCATTTCCCCTCTTGTGCTTGCAAGGACAGTCCCGCAGGCAAAAGATCGCCCAAACAGGATTTGCGCGGGAGGGGGAGGGCCCGCGCAAGCTGCTGCATTGGCAGACGTCGTTCAGGCGCTTCCTTGCCAGCGGGTGGGTGTCATGAACTCTATCCAAGCCCACAGCCGAAACAGGAAAGCCCTGGGGGCCAGTGGACACAAGCCAGCGCGACTGATGGATCCGGCAGCTAGGTAACGGCAACGGTCGTGGTGGTGAATACAGCTGTCGTGGCGGTTGCCGTGGACTTGTGTCCGCCGGTTGTGCCCGGTACGACGACACAGGTCGGCGACGTTAAAGCAATGAAGTCACTGCGGACACGAGCTGTTGCTTTTCCCCGCCCTTGAATCACACTGAGCAGGCCCACGGCCAGCGGGACTTGCCATGCCCAGCACCCATGGTGCGGCAATCTCCATTGCGGGCGGACGAGGGTGAGCGAGCTGGATCCCAACGCGATTTTTTGCAATTTGTGCACCTTGCAGTCATTAAACATTCCAATACAGCCTTCTGCGGGATGCGCCAGACGGATGTATTCACCCAGCAGCGCGCCGTGTCGCACGTCTTGCAGGCACACCCAGCACTAGGGTTCGTCGAATGGCAACTGAAGCATCAAAAGAAAAGCTTGGGGACCGTGGCCAGGGATACCCCAGCCCCTGATCTGCGCGATTTCAAGATTAACGAGCGCATCACCCGACGCCGAACCAATGACGCCTCCGGCAATCCTCGTTGCCAGTCCATCTCCAGACTGCACAAACAAAACCTGCTGCCGCCCCTATTGTGCGTTTCCGCAAATGGAAATTAGCAGTGCCTCGTTGTTTATCCGTGAATTGGTTTTGCGCGCTCCTGTTTAGCAAGTGTCGAGGCTTTGACAGCGGCGCCCAGCGCGAAACGACAGCCTCATGAGCAATGCGGTGGAGCCATCCGGTGCTCGATCCGCCGAGCGCCTGCTTCTCCGTCCATCACCCCACCCCCCTTCCTCTCCCCATGCGCTTCCGTTCTGTGGGAGCTGAAGAGTGGCAGATACTTGCAAACCGAGCGGCAACATCGAAGAGTCCTGCTGACTCGTCCACGATGGACTGAGTAGCTGGAGCCTGTTCGCTGCAACTCCTTTTTTGCTCCAATCTGTTGGGGCCGCATGGCACCAGCACCCACACATTAAGGCGAGATGCAGCACCAGGGCCGTTAGATCTAAGTGACGCCGAATCGGATCCCCAAGCCCCACACCAACCCTCCAGTCTGACCCTTCCAAAACCGTGGAAAAGAAACCATTGTCCACTCATGTTGCGTAATGGCCGAATTCCCCACCTCTGAATGCCAGTCGGCCCAGTGCCTGAGCGTTTCAGGCTCGCTGCCAAGCCAGCAAACTTAGTCGGCAGATCCCCGTCCTGCTGCAGCGCGACAACCATGATCCACATCGCCCATATGTGTTTGCTTTTGCGCCTCCTGAACGCCAGTATTCGGAATGGAGGAGAATTGCCTAGACGCGTCTCATCACTCGGTCCTTTCCGAAGAGTACCCGGAATTAGGAGATCGTCTTGCCTTCTCTGGTGGCGCCAGCCTGCGGTCGTCCCCATGTGCAGACACGGCTCGACCTCGCCGAAGTGACCGAATTCATTGCGCATGTGGCTATTGGATAGTATTGGCACAAGACTAATCACGATTCAGGCCGCCAGATACAGAGGACAGCTGAGCTTCAGAGGCAAGAGCCCGCGGATGCGCCCGCTGAACGGCTGGCTAGATCCCTTTTTTGAACTATCTTGTCCACCCGACGCCCGAATTCCACATTCAGATCCGTTCTCTTTGACAAATTCCGAGGAGCGTTCCACATTGGGATATATCGCCGCGCACATCATTGAGCCAAATCGAACGTCAAGCATCGAAACAGTGAGGCAGTTCATCTCGCCAAACTTGCTTCGCGAGAACCGCTGGAGATGGTGAGTTTAGGCTCTCTGGGCTGTCGGTTCACTTGCCACGTAGCTGTCTGATTCGTGAGTTCTGCCTTGGTGGTTGGCAATGCAAATCCGAAATCTAGGGCGTCATGTCACATCACAATACCCAACTATGGACGCCTGACACGACTCCATCCGCAGTCTACACTTGAGTACGATAGCTCAGTTCATGATCAATTTGTCTCCACCAGTGCGATATTGCGTGTGAGCTAATGCCGCTGGGCCGAAACTACGTCGAGTATTCGGAGCCCACGCGGTCTAGTCAGCGCTTCCCATGTTAAAAGTTCCTAACCATAATCATTACCAGCTGCGTTAGCCGTGCACCCGATCGACAGTTAGGGCCAAAAGCGTGTGTTGGCAGAAATGGTTGAGCTTCCGAGTGCACGGTAAGCGGATGCCAGCCCACTCACACTGACAGTGACACCACACCGCTCCACCTCTGAGCGGCCGCCACTGTGCTTCACATGATCAAGTCCTAGACTCGAATATCTCTCGGAAGTAAGCGGTAACTACCCACATTCCTCCATTTGGTGCCATGGGGTGCCGATCAGTTCAAGAGCGATTCTGCGAATCCAATCACCATATACACGGTCCACACCGTTACGTACCGACAGGTAGACGAATTCTGGAGGTGGCATTCGGTATCCCGAAAGCCCAAAGGTTAATTGTTGCTTATTGCGGACGGCGGCCTATCGTTGCGTGCCGCTCAGTGTCGCATGTACTTGCAGATTGTCAGTCATTCAGCCCTTCACCGATGAGGCAATCAAGGAGGACGATCAGAAAGTAGCCCCCACTGCTGCCGCAGGAGGCCGGCATATCTGTGTCATTGTCTGTGTGTCCGGGCGCTGCGATGCTCCGTGACAACATTGCCGCGCGTACTACTTGCCAGTCCTCGCCAGCAAGGCGAAGTTTGGGCAGCTAGTGGGCCAGTGGGGGGGCGCCTTTTACGTTGGCATTTGAGCTCACAAAATGTCTAGTAGCGAATGATTGGCGGAAGTTCCGATACCTCGTGGGATCACAAGAGCGGCGTCGAGCTCGTCTGACAGTTCCACCGGTAGCTCCAAGGGCAGGACAAATTTTGATTCCGGAAATGGAGTGGCAATCATGAAGTTTTTACACGCCACATCTTTGCATAGTAATCGCTCACAATCAGGCCAGGGGATCATGCCAGGGTATCGCAACGTACTGCTTGGGCTGGGTCCTTGGTGTCAAGCTCTTTGGTATGATCCTTTCAACACAGGGTATGGAAATCCATGCAAGAACCGCGGAGTTCGAGCTCAAGACAAAGCATTTTCTTACGACGAGTCGTACAACTCCGAATCCTCATGGCTGAGTAAAGTATCTCTTGGTCCCTGAACCGCTTTCCATGAACGATAACCTGGCAAGTCTAAGTTGGGACGCATTCCCCTCCGTTCCCAGAGAAGACGCTCACAAACGTGCTACGATACTACTGGCGTTGGTGCAAGCCACATCCTCAGGCCGCCTGGTCCCATTGACCCTCTCAGCTCCTTGACCAACTCAGCAGCTCCTTGACCCAATCCAGGGCCATGCCCTCAGCAAGCTGGCTCGTCCCTTCTCACCGTAGCGCCAATACATCTGGTGATGGAACAACGACTCTGCATCCCCTACCAAAGAGCTCGGTTAGGCGCTCTCTCATGCAAGAGCCCACTCATCCCCTCAGTTTTCCCACGAATCTTGTGCATTGCCGCGGCGACCAGCTTCAGCTTCAAGCACTGTTCTTGAGTTCGCGCAAGGACAGGGTGACTTTCACGACGTCGCCAAAAGCCCCGGGCAACCGTTCCTAGAAAACAATGCGGATAAACGTTGCCAATGCGTGACCCTGGCCAGGCAACCTTTGCACAGACATCAAAAATAGCATTTGGCGATGAACATGCTCGAAGCGATGCGTTCTATGATACTGGCAACAGGGATACTTGGGCGTCGAGACATTGTCATCTTTGACCGCAATCCAGACACACCAAATATAAATCGCAGGCGAGCAGAACCATCACGAAGAACCGACCGTTGTCGAAGTTAGTTAACAAAGCTGATGCAGCCACAGGCATCGTTCAAGCCTCATTTCCGTACTTCATGCGAAACACAAGCTCCGTTCCACATGCGTCGTTTGCAACCACGTTGTCCCACGCGAATCCTCCCAACGCCATGGGTTCGGCCATCCAAACAAACCACAACGGGACAATGTCGCTGGGGGTTTAGATTGAAAGTAATATCATTATATTGGCGCTCGTCGCGCACGAATCCTCCTTCGTCCAGCGGCTCCCGTGGCCTGCATTACCGATGTCAATACCTTGCGCGTGTATGTTTATGCTGCATGAAACACGAGAAATTGGGCTTTGGGATACATCTCACTCAGGCATGGGCAAACAGACAATGAGGGGAGCCCCCTCAACACTGTCGTTTTGCGCTCCTTTCGCTTAATTACAGCAAGCAAGTGAACGACCTCGCCTAGCGCTGTCTCTGGCTTGCCCTTCTCATCCACCTGCAGCTCAATCTCACTCGCCTCACGCCAACTCCCAGCTTGTCGCAACGCGCCGAACCAGCAACATGAACCGAGCGTGCACGCGTAAAATTCCCAATCCCAACTACCGGGCCTCAACCCCTCCAACAGAGAGCGCAAAGTCAGGACTGCAGTCCACGCGACGTCTGACAGAGTAACACAGCGCGCCGTATTTGTGGCGAAACAGCACCGTCGATCTTTTTTAGGTGCCTCCTCCTAGGCTCTCGCCGCCACGAGATGCGGACAAGACGACACATGGAACATTTTACAGTCTCCATAGAGCAAGTGTGAGGTTGAGTATACGAACGGGTGCGGCGCGCTCGTACTGGTGGTTCGGGAACGGGAGTGAGGCGAGCCGACCTGGGAATGTATGTTGCTCTATATATAGGCGGCTGCAGCTGAGGCGAGTGGTGAACCACGTGGTAGGAGCCTTTGCCTTTACTCAGTTGGGAAGCTGCTGGTTTGGGAAACGTCCTCGCTGACCTGGCTTTGGGGTTGAAGTACGGAGTTTGGGAGGGGTTGGGTGTTGCTGCGCCGCTCGTGGTGTTTGTTGGGAGAGAACGTCAGCCTCGAGTTGCGTGACCACCGTAAAGGCGCGACCGAGCCGATCCATCCGATGGACGTAAAAGCGGAAAGAGGAGGAGGCTGGAGGTAGGGATTACGATAACGGCATTTTAGTAAAGGACGGGGGAGCCGATCTGCTCAGGAGCCATTCTAGGATGGAGGTAGGTGGTGCGAATGATTGGTTGGCGCATACCCTATCACCCTCTCGAACAAACACCCTTCCTCGCTAACTTCCTAGTTCAGTTCTATCTGGAAGAGGAGGTTTTTGCTTTCAAAGTTGGTAGGCACATGTCTTCTCTGTCTTGTCTTCCCTTGTCATTCCTATTTTCATGTCCACTGTGAAAGTTGTTCACCGACTTTCTGATGGGATGGGAATGGAATTGTGGAGAGCTGGAATGGTGGTAATAGACGCCCCCGTTAGGCTTCATCACCTTGGCGTTCGCTGGCCCAGCTCGCTATAGCTTGTCGTGGCGATCATGCCATGGCAGTTGTGGCTTTAGCTCATGGCTTCTGCAGACGCCAGCGCTATGAGGTCGTTTGTACTGTCCCTCTGACCTGCTGGGTGGTGCTGGGAGGTTATGGTGTGAGGCGAGTGGCTGGGTGAGATAAGAAGAGAGAGGATGCACCTTCAGCTTTGACGCATTGAGGGTGTACTGCTGAAACCTACTGAAGTAAGAAGGCTGAATAGTGAGAACTAAGTGGGTGGGACCACCGACACGAACTGGAGGGACAGTTTTCCCTCTCTTTCACTCCCTTTCGTCTCTGGTCTGTTCGTCTCCGCCTCTTCATCTTGTTGATCTTCTCTTAGTAAGTCGTTCGATTTCTTCGGGGCTCCATTTCTCTGGCTGTTTCTCACTAATTTAGACTCCGAGAGCTCACTACAGTAATACAGTACTCTCAAGTGATCTATCTCTCAAATAGAGGTTCATCCACTCAGACCACACGAGCTCGACGCAATAGCAATTCGACCTTACAATCCCACCCTATCCATCCAATCTGGGTCTCTAAGACTATGATGTCTTTTGTGGTCCAGTCAACAGTTTTCCCATGAAGGGGTACCAACAATCAAATGGTTGCGGTTACGCAAGGCTGTTAAAACTATATTGGCGTCAATGGGTCTTGAGTTAGACTAGAAAACATTGTCTCGTATTTGTTGCTTGATCATAAGCACTTCAAACTTGCAAAGGAGATTTTCAAAATAATGTCGTTACAGTATCCTGCTAGAATTTATACCATCACGTCACTTGGTTTTCACAACGGTCTCCTGAAGACTGCGAATGAATACACAAATGGAAAGGAAATTAGTAATGTGACTCACTTCTGAAATTATCTTGTTGTGCGTGAAATCTCAGTGGCATCACCCTAGCCATGGTGAATTAAGATTTTTGATTTCTTCTGTTATGTCTAGATTCCTTTCGAGATACATGCTTAATCTAGTTTGCTGAGCATTGAGTAGGCGTAGACTTTGTGTGGCCAAGTTTCTCCATGTATCTAAATATCCAGCAAGGTTTTGGATTTCGTACCGCTATTCCAACACTGACACTAGACGAAAACCGAGTGAGGAGATGAGAATGGTAGCTAGGTGTATGCTATTTTAAATTATCATGGATGAATTGTGCCCAGTGAAGTGAATAATTGACCGCTCTGTGGACATTATCGTTGAGTTATTATTTTTTCTGAATTCACGACATTGTTGATAGCAAATGTATATTTTATGTGTTAATATTGACATTACAACCGAGGGGGATTTAAAGAAATTGATGTAAAATTACGGGTTATAATAAGTCGGACTCGTTAGATAAATTAACTAGCCGTTTTTTTTTTTCTCTTCTTGACTAGCTGCTACCGGTAAGGGTTAGATATGTACTGTCGAAGTATCTGGACGGTTGAACATTTGTAAATCATTCTCGTTGTTACATAGTACTATATATATATATATATAGTGACCTAGTTTCAGCTGTCCTTCGATACATTCTGTATCATGACGTATCACGGTACAGGTACACATGGCAGCAGTTGTAGTACCCCATTTCTGCTCATCGTGCGGGGGTGAGTATATATAGCGTATTGTACCTCCACTAGGTGACATCAATCAAAGTCTATACCCCCATCTCCGGTATAAATTTACCCTCGCTGGAGTCGCCACAATCCTTAATAAATGGACTTTGGAACTTTGGATATTCACCTTTACTACAGTCCTTTACAACAACACCTCAACAATCTACCTTCTTAAACTCCTCCCCTCTACAAAACTACAGCGACGTGTACCCCTCCTATGCCAACTCTTTCCTCCCTACTCCGGAAAAAATTCTCATGTCCGTATCTCACCGGTATTGTCACCGAGCCACATACCGTGTTTGCTTTCTATGAGCCATGGGGTATGAGCAACTATGATCGAGAGTGGGTTTTTGAGTATGGATTGTTTGATGTGGGGGGCGGGCGGTGCTTTTGAGGGGAACAAGATGGAACTGAGAACTAGTAACGAAATGTGTGAGGATGTACTTTGGGAGGAGGGGGTCCCACGGGAAGACGCAGGGGTGTTGAAGTGTGCGGCCTGGGGAGATTTGGCGTTGACAGTGTGTGGAGAGTACGGCAGGAAGGTATAAAGTTGCAGCTGTAATGGAAGGGCAAGAGTTGCACAGATGCAGCATGTTGCAGATAGAACAGTAATTAGCAGATACTAGTGATGTGCACTTCAATTGCCCAACTTTGAATGGTGCGTGCGTATATGGAGAAGCCTATGATTACTTACTAAGGGACATGCGCAAGGTTCTACTGGAAACTAAAAAGCATCTGGGCCAGTTTTCAACATAAAAACAGCAACCTGGCGTACATTAGAGCCTAGACTACTTCCCCAGACCTCGTAATATTCTAAGTTTCCCACCTCAAGACTGGTGCGCGTGGTGAACTAAAATACCCCACATCCTTTTGTAAAAATATGGATTTTTATTTCTCCGCATGGCGAGAGTAGATAATGCGGTAGGGGTTTGGATAAGGTCTAGTGGTTTGCTAGATCTTGAGTGTTTTAGAGACAAGAGACTGTTATAAAATTAGAGCAGGCTCGTCGAGAGCATCCTATGGACAGGGTTAAGGTTGGAAAGAGGGTAGTTGGTTAAAATTCGTGATATAGCTCGTGGGCACACAATCGGCGACACTAGGTATGGAAGGGACCAAAAAGAAGCAGATAACCAGTATTATTATAAGCCACAACCACAAAGGAAAATTCGCCTTGAGGTCGACGACAATCCCACACTAGTATTCAACATCTGCTTCCGATATTTGCGTATATTTTCTCTTTGGTAATTGCCTATGTAGGATAATTTTCTGAAGCGGTGTGTAGCTTGCAGACAGCCGTTCTGAATGTGACCTGTACTACCAACGCTGAGTTCGCAGACCAAGATTCGCCGAGTAGATCTAAGAGATGCGTCTTTGTCTTTAACCACCCGTGGGAAGGAAAAGAAAGAAAAACAAAGATTGAGAAACCCAAGACTAGAGAAGAAGAGGGACACCTAGTCTCAAAGCTGGAAAATCTATCGACAAAAGGCTGCCGTCGTTCGTCCACTAGTCCTGAGTTGAGAGATTTGTGATACAAAGAGTTTACTTCTTTGCTGGGTACTTCTTGAGGAAATATCTAGGTCTATTAACATATTGTCAAGTAGTAAATAAGAGATTGTAACTCACTGGCTGGCATAGTAATCCCCAACTGCAAACAGCCCAACCACACTCGCCCAAGCGCCAACAACCTTCCAGCTCAATTCATTCCTTATATAACTCCTATATGCACCAACGCCCAACATCGTACCCATAATGCCGACGGCGAGCGCATTGCCGATCAGGACTGGATTATTTGCATGCTCTATTGCGAAGTGGCTGCCGCGTGAAGCTTTGGCTTTGGCCTTATCTGTCGCCTTCTTTGCCTCTTCTTTGGCTCTTTCCACAGCAGCCTTGGTGCGATTTTCTAGTTCGATGCGATCGGCTTGTGTCTCCGTCTGGACGGATTGTTGTGAGAAGTCTGAGGGGACTGATGAGATATGGGGAGAGTCAACATCAATGAGGGAGGAGACGCTGTCGTCGGTCTTTTCGATTTCGGGGACGGCAGGGGCACGACTGTGTCTGTTGTTAGTAATTTATGATTTGGGTGAAGCGAAATTTTGTGACGTGTGCGATCAACAATGGTGGTCTATTAGCGGGAATAATTCGAACGGGAAAGAACCTACGCCTATAACCTCGTCAGCAAGTCATGCAATAAAAATCGAGTCAATCCTTTGTTCACCTCTTCAGCGCTCTGCTTGGGGCCCTTTGCGGCAATATCTGCGTACGACATGTCTGCTTCGGTGGTGTGGTAGCTTGGCGGATCGAGAATTCGTGATGTGGGGTGAGTGGTTCTAGGTGAAGGCGTGGGTCAGGTCGCAGGGAGAGGAAAATGGAGAGAGAGAGAGAGAGAGGGAGAGAGAGAGATGCCAGGTAAGTGTTGGACAGGCCAGTCGTGTAATTATGTGATGGCTGTGACAAGGTTCGTGGTGGTTCAGAAAGCAGGCTCGGACATGTGCTTGATACCACGCGCAGATTTGGCTTAGTGCCTACGTCATCGAAGATGCAGAAGATGGGTGGCTGCAACAAGTGGCGCCAAGTATTTGCCCAAAGCTACAATGAGGCTTGGGAACTAGTACAAAGTGTAGGAGTAGTGGGCCAGGGTGAAGTCACTGCAATTGCTTGTGATGACACAGATCTGTACGGGTAGGTCTATACGATGCGTGGAAGGGTTGGGCATTGGAGATGGACGGAACTACTTCATCCATTTCACTATTTTGGTCGTTTGATACAATGCTCATACGTGCTGACTACGATACATTATCGTACATTCTAAATGTAGTTGAGAATCGCCAGTCCCAAATGCTGCCAGAATCCATCTACCGAAAGCCCCTTTCATGCCTGATATCATACATCTGTCTCATCTCACCTCGTGCCATATGATTCTCTTTAATTATTTTGCTTCTCCACACTAGCTGTCTGATCATCGTGCACCTCTCTTGGAATAGCCTCACCGCCCCCACCCACCGCTTGCTCCTTCTTCCGTTGCTCTGTCACGGTTTTGCTTTGCGCCTTTTGGCTGCCTTCCGTCCTGCCACTGTCTGGGACTGTTTCTGACTGTGCTAACTCCGGGGCATCTGCAAGAGGGCCTATATCGCTGTCGTCCCCTGCCTTGTCATCCTCGTCGTCGTCGCCTTCTAGCTCAGACCCATACACCTCTGGGTATTCCCGGAAGCAGTTCTGCATATCCCTAGTTCCACGTTAGCATTCGCATCTAACACCCTGTAATTTGTCACATACTTGAACTTGTCTACACAATCCATCCCCTTGGGTTCCTCTGTTGAGTACACAAAGCAGCTAAATGCAGCCTTGAACTGCTCTCCACAGGGCCCCGTTGCCATACCTCCAAGACACGGACAATCCCAATTGATCTCGCCCGTCTCAGGGTTGAACGCGCCCTGCTGTCCGGCTTCATCTTCTAATTCCTGTACATCGCCAGTAGTCGAAATATCCTTCCCATCATTATTCTCCGCCGCCGCCGCAGCAGCCGCTGCCAACTCGGCCTTCCTTTGCTGACGTTTTTGCGCGAGGGCTTCAATGGTGGGTAATTGTTCTAACTCCTCGGATGTTTCGGGGGGTTGATGAACCGCATCTAACAACATTAACATCTTTATCATCCCATTGCTTCAATTCAACGTACGTCTCGGTTCTTCTGAAAATACATCAGTGGTATTGTAAAAGTATATCACCGCGCCTAAGATGCCCACTCGTCCCGCCAGACTCTTCCAGCTCCGCGACTTTTGACTTGGGGGAGCCGTGCTGAGAAACCTCCGGGATGATGCGGGGTGTGGGAAGGTGCGCATGCCCGTGGAGCGCGCAATGAGTCGCGACGCGGGTCGGAACATGATGCAGAAAGGAAATTACTAGAAACAAGTGTGTAAAGAAGGAGTGTTGGTTGGTAGTGAGCGGTCGTTGATGTCAAAAGTTGCACCAGGACCTGCAGTAGTTGCAGGAGATTTCTAAGCGGAAAGCTTAGCCGAGTAGGTACATCATTCACGTGATCATTCATTCACAAGGATTGCATCGTGTGTGAAAAGAAAAATATCCTCTGCAGAATACATATCGGGCTAATAGACTAATTTACAGCTCAGCTTCGTCAATTTCCAGATGAAGCATGCCAGTGATCCAACGCAAGAACATAAAGAAGAGACCGAGCTAAATAGCTCCGTGAAAGAGCACACAATCAGCCTAACACGCCTGCACACTCCAAACTCCGTTGACTCAATCGAGGCACACAAATCTATACCTCTAATCGAGCATATCCTTCAGCCCCCTCGCTGATCGGCTGGGTGTTGCCATCGAAGCTGTCTGTCTTGATGCCAATCGTCTCCTCTCCCTTGCCAACACCAAACAAGCGTATCGCGTCCGTCAATGCACTGACAGCATCTTCAGTGCTCATGGCACCGGGCAGTCCTGCACCACCCAGATTACCGCCGATTTTCTTAGTTGCCTCTTCAAGCGCCCGCACGCGCCTCTGGAAATTGAGTCGGTCCATGAAAAGCTGCTGACGACGGCGCTGGAGATCCCTTCGCTCAGCAGAGAGGAGCTTCTCAAAGTCGTTGAAATGGGTAAGCTTCATCTGAAGCTTCTGGAGCTGCAGATTTACCGCCCCAGAAACCAGGCGGGTAAGGTGGCGTTCCTCGTGTGATGCGAGAGCAGATGACCGGGCCGCCGATAGGGCAAATGGTAGAGTTACTAGAGGGTTGCTATCTGATGTAGTTTTGCCATCTTTCACCGATGTTGACCCTGGAGCAGTGTCGATTTCCATAGCATCATCCGACTTCTCCTTACCCTTGCCTTTCTCGGATTTTGAAGCTTCCGGGTCCCGCTCAAGCTTTTCCTCTAGTGTCTTCTTCATCGCAGAAACACTTCTCGCAGATGCAACGGCAGCCTCAGTGACATTGACAGGCGACAAACTAGCCATGAAACTGACAACACTCAAAACAGGATTGTCTGCGTGATGCAGAGGGATACGGCCTTCACTCAAAGTTCCAAGATCGTGTAAGAAGCTATGTGTAGGGGTCTCCGACTTTCCCAAGGGGAGGTCCGGCTCAACAAACTTGTCGTCGATTTCGAGCTGGAGAAACTTCATTACGCATTGCTCCCGGTTCTTGGTTCCGACGTGTTCGGCAACTTTGCCCCAGTCCTCGTCAAATTCTTCCAGTCCCTCCAATAATTTGAGGGTTTCTATATCCGTCCACTTTTCCTCAGCTGGCGGATGTTTCGAATACGTTGGGTTCACAATCTTAACGTAGTCCTGGTCTGACGTTCCAGCCGGGAAGTGTTTAGACTGCACACATCTCGGGCAATAGTCACGACTCTCCCCTGGAGGTAACTTCATCTGTGGCGGTTGGTCGGCTGGTTTGATATTATAATGGTAGTAGATATTAGTACAGTCCACGGCACAGTTGGTGCAAATTACGGGCTTGATAGACTCTTGGGCTGCTTCAAGCTCTTTCATGTCCGATGTACCGTTAGATGCACCTTCTCCATTCGCGGCTTTGTCCTTGGGCTCTGCAGATGCTTCCTTTCCATTTGGTTCGTAGATCATTCGTCCAACTAGGGATTTAGTCTCGGTCTTTGGAGTAGGTTGCTGGCTAGCTGCACGGTCAGTTCCAGCATGGGATTTGCCCGGAGTGATCTTGGATCCAGGGCCCGGTTGAAATGGCACTAGTCCTCGAGGGGTGTCTGCTGTCACTTTGAAATGTCCGGTAGATGGTGGTCCAATGTTTGAGGGGCGCTCCTGCGGATCAACCTGATTGGTGTTAATGCAGTTTTTTAGGGATCATTTAGGCTGACTTACCTGGTAGTTGATCAATCCCCACTGCTCCAAGAAGGCATGCACGCGCATAATGGCACACACATCACCAGCCAAGTTACGCCGACAGGCGGTAACGGTGAGATATTCGTCAGGATTCAATCGGTAGGTATTGATCATGAAGTCTCTGTAGTCACGATATACGGCCGGTGTCTTGCTGCGATTCCGCTCGTTGAAAAACTCCGGCAGGGCCCTGCGTTCACGGTAATCGATATATCGCATATCGAACCAAGTCGCGTAGCTGGGGATAATGGTTGCGTACGTCTGCTGCACAAAATGCGAACGAGCAGAGGATTCTAACGCAGCCTTCGCTTGGGCATCCGCATCCAAAGCGACTTCTCCGTCCTTTTCTTTCCTTGCCTCCTCCACTCCGGTCATCTCGTCATCATCCTGACCATCGGCATCCTCGGCTTCTGGTCGAGGCCCGCCTGATGCATCAAGAGGATTGTCGGACATGGGCGCGGGAGTGGTAGTCGACGCTTCACGAGAAGAGTCTTTGATAGCATCGTCGTACATGGATGTGTCTACAATATCGCTTAGTTGGAGTTTGTTCGGGCTGGAATCGACGCTATCATCAAGCGCTGGCTGATTGAGCATTGTAAAGCCCAAGCCAGATAGTAGATCGGGTAGATCAAGTTGCGCCGACGCGAGAGAATTGCTGTTCTCCATTCTGCGGGCGCAACGATGCAGTGGTGTTGTGGAGAGGTATAAACTTTGAACATACCTTGGTCGCCTTGCGCGTTTGAATGTGCCTGAGTGGCGCCTTCTCCTCCTGCAAGAGAGGCGGCAGAGTCGTGTGCGGTTGCGCTGTCGGTCATGTTTACTGTTGAGATGGATGCAATGGGTCGGGGGCTGGCAGGTGTTATGGCGCGAGATAGGGGGCGCGCGCCGGTCGCAACAGGCAGCGGAGGTAGTTGAGCGCTGAGTGCGGCGAGATAGTAGGCTGCACACGGTGAATCGGGGGTAATGAGTGTGGGGATGGGGGATGAGGGATGGTGAGATGGCGGGTGGCAGTCCGTCGCGTCGCTTCGACTTTCGCGAAGCTCCCTCTGTACTTTTCGCAGGGCTGGCTTGTATCACGTGAAGGAACTTGGCTTGCAAGGATATGCACTAGGCCGGGCCAAGCGATGCAAGCCGAGGGTCATCGTTTCCGATGATCCATAGGAAAATGGGCTTCATTGCTTGATCAAACCTCACCTCTACGCTTCGATATTTGGTTGACAACCTGCGTCCCCCAACTATTCCATATCTCGCGCCTCTCTATCTCTGCATCATGTTCTCGGTCGCACGCCAATCCGTCCTACGGCAAGCTCGAACGCAGCTTCGATTCGTTCGACCCGTCACGCTCCCACAATATTCTGCAGTGTCACGGCTGCTTTCTACACTGGCAGTACTCGAACAAAGAGAAGGGAAACTCAGTGTCTCATCGCTGGCGGCCGTAACTGCGGGAGCGAAGCTAGGTGGCTCCATCACAGCCTTCGTTGCAGGAAGTGGGGTAAAGGCAGTAGCAGACGAGGTGGCAAAGGTCAAAGGCATTGAGAAGATACTATATGTTGAGAATGGCGCATATGACAAGGTGAGGATGTTATATCAGGGGAGGGGAGGATTGCGTTGACTCTTTTTTTTAGGGTTTGCCGGAGAGCTTCGCCCCACTACTGGTTGAGAATATCAAGAAGGGTGGCTTCACACACATTCTGGCGGGCCACTCTGCATTCGGAAAGAACTTGATGCCCCGTGTGGCGGCTCTCTTGGATACGCAACAAATCTCAGACATCACAAGCATTGAAAGCGAGGACAGTAAGTGTGGATTCCCAATTGCATCCGCCCTCTGCTAATGACTGGGTAGCATTTGTCCGACCGATATACGCCGGCAACGCCATCCTCACAGTCCAATCGTCGGATAGCATCAAAGTAATCACAGTGCGGGGAACTGCATTCCCCAATCCCGAGGTCGAAGGCGGGTCGGCGGCTGTAGAAGAGGGCGTAGATCCTAAGGTGGAAAGTCCCACGGAATGGGTGTCGGAGGATCTCGCCAAGTCTGATCGACCAGACCTGGGTTCAGCAGATAGAGTTGTATCTGGGGGCCGAGGTCTGAAATCAAAGGAGGAATTTGACAGGCTCATGCCGCCTCTAGCGGATGTTCTGGGCGCCGCTATTGGTGCATCAAGAGCTGCTGTCGACAGTGGGTTTGCGGACAACAGTCTCCAAGTTGGACAGACGGGAAAGAATGTGGCACCCCAACTCTACCTATGCGCAGGCATCTCAGGTGCCATTCAGCATTTGGCGGGCATGAAAGACAGCAAGGTCATCGCAGCGATTAACAAGGACCCTGACGCGCCCATCTTCCAAGTGGCAGATGTCGGCCTTGTCGGTGACTTGTTTGAAAAGGTCCCAGAGCTGACTGAGAAGCTCAAGGCGCAGTAGGCCTGCGCACTAACTGTTCTTGTACATAGATAGAATGTAGACGCTTCGCTGCAGGCCTGGTTCATCCGAGCTGCTGTCGACTGATCACAGGCCATCTGGGGGGAGCATTCCGCCGTACAGGAACTAGCCCTCGCTACCGCTTTATACTTGTCGCTACCCACACTATCCTGTCCTGTCCTGTCCTAC
>JAAZQE010000383.1:2401-27659 GCA_013620735.1 Clavariopsis aquatica | reverse complement strand
GATTTCAATAGATTATTATGTACCATTATATCGCTTATTTATTCAATACTACTTTGTATTATTATTGGTTCATGACTCACAATAGCGTTCTTAACTTCTTTCGTACTTGTCAGAACCCCAAGTTTGTTGTTAGATCAAGATATACTATTACATTACTGTTACTTTGCATGTCTTTATGAAAATAGTAGACTATTGCATTAATTCATAAGATTTCAACCCTCTCATCAAGCCTCAAGGGACCATGTGGGTGTAAGAAAGAAGTCTTGTCTCATTTTCTCAAATAAAGCAGCCAGAACCTCGTCAGCCTTGCCACACCGGCGGTCCGGGATGCTTATAGCTCAAGAGATGGCTAGGAGATCGTCCATACTCCGCCGCAGCCCATATCCCTTCATCAAACGGATCATATGCACCAGGGAACTTGACCATGGGACCTGGCGTGCCGCCTCCCCTTCCTACGATTTCTATCTGTGCACAATTTACACTAGATGCCGTGGTATGATTAGCACAAATTTTTCACAAACAGCGAGTTACTCCACGGGAAACCGCTATTTCAGTGTCCCATCTAGCATATTGGGAATGGGGTTCGCTTACTACCAAAATCGTTAGCCAACTATGCCCACAGCAATCTTGTCAACCCTCCCCCCTCCCCCCACTAAACAAGGGAATACATACCTAAAACTGCGTCGAGTTGAACTCACTCCTCAAATACAAATGCTCGACCCTTAAAAGATACTTCCCCGGCGGCGTCGTCTCTGGGATGGTAAAGTTCAAGTCCGTGTCCATGACATTGCGCCACAGGGAATCACTCATGGGTCCCATATGCGCAATCTTGAACCAGTCTCCATCTCCAGCGTACAAGTGCAGGTTTTGAGTGGGGGATTTGGAAAGGTAAGCGATTCCAGGCCCGTTGTGCCAGATGCCGACGTCACGCTAAAGGGGAGGGAGGGTTATTGGAATTGGTCAATTAAATTCAGGTGCGCAAGGTTAGGGTTCATGTACGTACGCCTTCAGGCCCCATTCTCAGGCCTACAGAACTCCCAGCTACCACGGTTGCAATGCCAGTTGTAGGCCCAGCAAGATGAGAATTGCGACCGCAGCGGATGTTATCCGAGAAAAGATCGTATTGGGGAGCTAGTTGGGTCCATGGACGGTCTGGGTAGCCCGTGTCGCCGATAGTGACGTTCCTGAGGAATTGTTGTTTTCCATTTAGCCCCCACCTCCTCTTGAATGTGAAGGGGAAAGGGGGATTCATACCGAACGTACTCCCAGTCCTGGGTTGCCGTATTGTTTACTAGGAGCTCGGAAAAGACATCTATGGAGGGGTTTTATAAGGCATCTGATGGGAACCATATATAGGCCTTTTACGTACAATGAGCAACAGCCTTTTGGAATATGTGAATCCAAGCCGCGGAGAAGATGAGGATTTTCATGTCAACGTTAGATTTGGGTAATTCTGCAAAGAATAGAAGTTTTTTGGGGCAGTTGAGCACTTCTCTCAACCATCTTGTATTGTTTCCTTCGGCCCTGATTCGGGGTTCTTTTCATATAGACCACAGGCACCCACATGATGTACAAGTATAGCGATTTTAGACTTTACTGGTGATCTGGGTTCGTAGGATCACCGATAGTATGAAGCAATCTAGTTAGCGTAGTACAGAGATGGGGTAATTGGTAGAACAGTATGAGGCATTTTAGGCTACTGATTCGTCTACACTTGACATATTGAAAATACGAAAGAGGTGGACTCGAATAGACACATGATATTATGAAAAACGCCTTACAGTCCATCGATGTGGTGGGGGTTGAATATCCACTGCACACTTTGTATCAACCCCCCCCAATCCCCTTCTTCGCACTTGCCAAATACCACTCCGCAATGTCTCGCCATTTCTGTTTCGTCACTGTTTTCTTCATAACCCTACTTGTGAACCAAATTCAAGCACAGTCAGCCATTAAAATTCTCGAAACACACGTCCACCACTGTAACGCAAATATCTCTACAGTGTCCATCCCAACAGGCAACTCATCTACCATAGAACTCACATACGATACGCGAAAAACCAAGAACAGCCTCGCATCGCTTGCTCAGGGGTCTTCGATACCGTTTAGTCAGCAAACATGTTACATCAATCTCATGCTGGGGTGGGAACCTAGAGCAGACAATGCATTCATCCAAAGCATTGACATGATGGGATCAGTTCGCTTGGACGATGGTGTCAAGGCTTTAGTGGATGTTGTGGTTGTGTGGGATAACAACGCTACACCCGTAAGTACTTTCTAACTAAATTCTTTTGGGAAGAAAAAACCGATAAAATGGACTAGACGAATTATACTCAAGTTGTACTGCAAGGGCCCCTGACAGAGCACGATTTCGAAATGAAATCATCAAACTCTTCTCAACAGGTCTTCTCAAATTGTGGCTCATTGGATTCCATGAGGTCTCTCAATCTCCAGGTCAGATTCTCTGTACTGACGACTTCATCGGGCACTGGAGAGCTTGAAAAAGAAGGAATTTTCACCCAGAGGTTGAACTTCGGTTGGTTTGGACAGGGGCGTTGTCGGGAAGTTACCGATTGCGATACGCTGGATCGATATGGAAAGCCTTACTGTTACTAGGATGGCAGTAGTAGTAGTACAGCAGGTCTTCAGTAATACCAGACACTCCATCTTAGTATAAATGTCTCTCCACCCAGTAAAAATCACTCTTATTCTGTGAAAAGATTCAAATGGGCAAAATTTCTCGGACTGGGGATTTGTTCGCAGTCAAACGACCATCAGATAGCAAAACCAGCAATTTGAAGATATTGTGTCCCAATTTGTTAGGGAACTGGCAGGGTATCGTTGAAGACGGGTTTCTCGAAAGGTCCGTCACTGGGGTTACCGTAGAACCCCAGAGATATCTCTACCCATAGAGTTGACACGGTCTTCCAAGCCTCTCTTCTTCTTCTCTAGTTGCCGAACCTCCTCTTCCTCTCTCCTCAAATCCTCGCTAGTCATCGGTTGGAACGGTGGTACTTCGGTCTCGGCTTCAATTGCTTCAGGTTCATCATCGATGTAATCTCGAGATCGATTCATCCTACTCAGTTGAGTAGTCTGCTCCGCTAACTTGTACTCGTAGTGGTCAATTGATGCCTCTAGTCTAGCGTGTCGTTGACGCATTGATGCGATCCTCTCTTTTGCTCCTGGTATAGGACTGTTCCTCAGTTAGACGTTATTTTTGAAATAAGCTATCTCATACGTACTATACCCCGAGAAGCTTCTCTGCCCCCTCCAGAAGGGCCTCTACGTCTACCTCATTTTTCTTGTTCCCATCAAATGTGCGATATCCCAATCCCGTACCGGCCCCACCCCCGCCTCCTCTTCGAATTTTCTCCACTAGCTCTGTGCCCAACACAGCGGCCACTGCTGTGTTTCTCTTGGGCGCTCGCACAGCATTAGCCCCTCCTCCCGAGATGTTGGCACCTGGGCCATTGGCACTAAATATGGTGTTCCTTCTGTTTGAGCTTGAGGCGGGGTCTTGCGCCTTTGGAGCTGGTGGGGGCGGAGGAACTGAGAAAAGTGCGCGCTCATGTAGTTCAGTGTCTCGTATTAGAGTTGTGATATCATGTTGTTGTAGAAGGGAATTTGTGAATATCTTCGGGCGGGGAAAGCTACATGACGTGGTTAGCATTCATATTTGACATGAGGGCTGTACTAACGGTAACTCTGCGATTGACGCTGCACAGAGCGATATCTGCTCCAAGTGCGCATCGAGGAGCGTCATCATGGACATGTGTGATTCCACTTTGTAGCTTTGGCTGTTGACGCGGGGTGTCGCGTTTGTCAACACTGCCCGGCGATACTTTCCTCCGGGCTCCGTGCGGCCTTCACCCATCACCTAGCTGGAAGCTTCCGCCTCTGAACACCATCATCACCCCCAAGCTCCCTCCATTTTCCTACCCACGCTCGCCGCCCGTACCTTCTCTACCTCCAACCCACCCCCCCTACTCTAGCGACCACCATGGCGGAAACTATGGAAGGTGTCGTCTCTGAGCTCGACCAGTCGAAGCCGGAGAACGTCGAGCAGAAGACTGTTGCTGGTAAGTCGGCCTACATATAACGCAACATGGTTACATTCGAGTGTACCTGTTCCTCATGCACATCTTCAACAAATCATCGCCGAATGTGCACCAATTTCATGATTGCAACGAGCCTTGCTTCCGTCAAGTATCTGTATCCACAGGACGCTGACCCAACAACCCAAGACATCCGTGCCAGCTTCACTCTACTGGAACGTGCGGTTGCCCAGTTCGACACTCGGTTTACGTTACGGGCGCTCCGCTCAATATCGTCGCTCAGAAAACGCCTCACCGACCGCGTGCTATGTTCCGTCATTGTGTTGACCTATTCGCCGAGCAACGCCACAGCAAGGGTGCTCATCGAGGCGATTGGCATGGACGGAAAGACCATTCAGGGTGTAGTCGTTCAGTACAAGGAGGAGATTGCGCAGAACAAGGGAAATCCAAAGGAGCCGATACCAGAAATCGATGTCTATATAGCCATCTTGATCCAGGTATGTGCCTAAACGCCTAATTATAAAACTCTCTAATACAAAGTACAGGTGTACCTCTATGACTCTAAAGACTTCGAAGAGGGAGCTGAATTCTCATCTCAACTAGTAGATAAGATCCGCGAGCTCAACAGGCGGACGTTGGATTCACTGGCAGCCAAAGCCTACTTCTACTTCTCCCTCTTCCACGAGGAACTCGATCCTAAGCCCCCGTCCAAACAGTCACCTGTTATTACCATCCGGGGAAAGCTGCTGGCCGCGCTCCGCAGTGCTGTCCTCAGGAAAGATCAAGACACGCAGGCCTCAGTCACAACCCTGCTTCTTCGGAATTACATCTCCACCGCCGACATCACCCAAGCAGACCTTCTTGTCGCACAAACCCAATTTCCTACAAATGCTCCCAACAATCAAGTTGCACGATACCTCTACTACTTGGGCCGCATACGAGCAATTCAGCTGTCATATACCGAGGCGCATGAGCATCTAACAAGTGCCACCCGGAAATCCCCAACAAACGCCGTCGCAACTGGGTTCTATCAAGCTTCGACCAAGTTGTTGATGGTTGTGGAGTTGCTCATGGGAGATATCCCAGATCGTGCGGTCTTCAGTCAGCCGCGCCTGGAGCAGGCATTGGAGCCTTATTTTCGTCTCGTTCGAGCAGTCCGTGTTGGTGATCTCCAAGGCTTCTTGAAGATTGTGCAGACTTTCTCCTCGACTTTCCATCGCGACGGGACCTACACTTTGATCCTTCGTCTTCGTCAGAACGTCATCAAGACTGGCATCCGCATGCTTTCGCTCTCATACTCGCGTATCTCGTTGCGGGATATCTGCATTCGCCTTGGGCTAGAGAGTGAAGAGTCGGCCGAATACATAGTAGCAAAGGCTATCCGTGATGGTGTGATAGAGGCTTCCATCGATCACGAGAAAGGCTTCATGCAAACGAAGCAGGCCGGCGATATCTACGCCACTCGCGAGCCTGGCGAGGCCTTCCACGAGCGTATCCGGGCGTGTCTGGCACTTCACGATGAATGCGTCAAGGCCATGCGGTACCCTATGAACCAGCATCGTTTAGAGTTGAAGAACGCGCAAGAGGCCCGGGAGAGGGAGCGTGAGCTTGCCAAAGAGATTCAGGAGGGTGACATCGATGATGACGACGCGGGTGGGGAATTCGACGGACTATAGATGCCTTGCAAGGCGGCAGTCTGTGAGGTTGCTTCCCTTCTTTGATGTAAGATTAAGTCGAGTTCCTCAGCGGGCATCGATAGACTAGCCTCATCGTGAATCGGAAGACACATTATAATGAGACAGTGAAGAGTTTAAGCACTCATTTTGTGATTTTGTGGTATGATTAGGTCATATGATAACTCATCTGAACAATCTCTCCTTATAGTTTTGCTAAGTTCGTCCTAAGCTAAATATTCCGATAAAATGCCTCCATCTAGGGCATCGTAACAATCTTCCCAAAACATGTAGTAGTGGGATGGAAAGGTTTGGATCTAGTCGACTCTATCGTACTTGAAGGAGATGTGCTCGTTAGGCAAGGACATAACAAGGTTTCATGGCCGGTACACGTCCAACGCTCTCTCTGGTATTATTGGTAGAATGTTAGTGAAGATTGCACTGTTTACAGTGTCCACAGCGACTGCGACAGTTCTCGTGATGGTGCCTAATAATCTTAAAGAGGGTATGATATGTCCAAGAAAGAAGACTCACGAGTGGCAGGCTCAGCGTTGATAGCTTAATACCTAGGATAATACAATAGAGTAATACCCTAGCCACCACTTCCAGCCCTAGGTCGCGTTCCCTCCAAGAATCCCCATCCCGCATTCCTCTCCGTGGGTGTCATCGCCCTCCTTTTCTCTACTGGACTCCAGTCCATGCCCGGCGCCGGCAGCCCAGCAATCGCTGCGTCATCTCTCGCTCTATATCTCTCCCCAGACACACGTCCAGTTCCTTCATCACTAGTAATCAACCTGACCCCTGCGTTCCTCTGCCGCTCCCGCTCCCTTTCACTCTTCTGTCTCTGTCCTTCTGCCTTCATCTTCTCGAATTCGATAATTAGTGTTTTGAAGTAGACTTCTGCGGCGGGCGTCGCCGAGTAGTGGATCGGAAGCCAGGAGTAGGAGTTTGGCGTGAGTGGATTCGCGCCGTATTGGAGTAGCATGCGCAAGGTTTTGAGCTCACCGGCGGCAGAGGCGTGGTGCAAGGCGTTGTTACCGGAGTTATCAGATGCGGTGAGGATGCTCGGGCGGAGGTTGAGGAGCGTGGGAATGAGGTGTACAGTGCCTGTTCCCGAGGCGCATGTCATCATCAACTATGACAACATTAGGTATGAGGCTAGATACAGTTTAGAGATGATGGGGAGACCTACGGCATCCAATCCACTCTTATTCTGCCATCCCACACACTCCGGAAACCTCTTTGAAAGCATAACACCCATATCCTCCTTCCCGGCGACTGCGGCCATCATCAACGGTGTCTCCCATTCACTATTCCTGCTCACAATCTCCTCCTCATGCCCCGACTCTATCAGGAACTCTGCGATGGCGACAAATCCATGTTTCGCCGCAAGATGCAGGGACGTGTTAGACTTGTCGTTGAAGTCTGGGTTTCGTAAATAGAGAGGGTTGTTGTGGATTATACGGCGTACAAGCTGGAGGTCGTTGAGGAGGATTGCACGGCGGAGGCGCCGTGGGGGGTCGATCCTGGGGTGGGGTTAGGGTGAGTGTTGGAGCAGAAGAATGGGACGCGTACATGGTGATTTGGAAAGGTTGGGGTTCGGTATGCTGGCTTGCGACATTGTGGGTTATGGGTTGTGGGGAAGGTGAAGTAGGAGGGGTTGACGTTGACCTTGCCGGGGTAGCTTGGGACCAGGAGGTGGTCCATTCACTCACTTGTACCAGACAAGGCTAGAGTCCGAATCTATATGCGGGTGATCTGCGATCTTGCAAGGTCTCTCCAACAGACCAAAATTCGGTTAGTTGAGTGATTATGATATCTTAACCGCTGACTTGTATAGTGCTCTGCTAAGAATGTTGAACATAATTTTATGGGAACTACATATCATTACAAGTAGTTTTCTTAATTGAGGAGTCTTGTAGTGACGATAGTCCCGATGTTCCTTCTGGAAACATTGAATTATGTACTGCCATGGTGGTCAAGTCCGAATTCAACTTGGTCCATGCAAATTAACTAAGCTTTATTCCTAACAAATGCATGCAACTACTTTTTCAAGTGATACTAATGCAATGGTAGGTTAATTGCCCCATGGAAGTTCATGAAGCCGACTTGAACTCAATACCCCCTCTGTTCTTTCCTCCCATCTGCACCAGAACCACCCTCGTCATCTTCCTTCTTACTCTTCGCTGCGCCCCCCGCAGCATCCTTGATTGCTTGCTCATCGCCTCTTAATTTTGCGAAATATGCATTGATATCCTCTGCGCCCACCGCTTTCCCACTCTCAGCAAATGGTTGCAGGAAAGTTTTCAAGTTGTCTTTTAAATGAGCATAGGCCATGGCGCCCTGTATAGCGCGTACACGATCCATGTTATTGAACGCCGCCTCGCCGCGATCAAGCAGAGAACCAGTTCCAACCGATGCTGCACCATCATTGTCCCCATCTTCGGACATTGGCGGCTCATATGTGTCTTCTTCTTCGAGGAGTTGAGGGTGGGGCTTGAGAAGCGGGAAGCAAGATGCGCAGTGACAGAGGTGATCCCGAAAGTCAGGTTTCAAGAAGAGAGAAAATGGAGTTGAGGATGCGGGAGGTGGGGGGAGTGTGTCAAGCTTGCAAATGGTCGAGTCTCGTTTCTTAGGCGTGAGAGCGAGAGTGGTAGTCTCAGGGATGCTAGATAGGGTAGTGGCTGGGTCCTCCGACCTGTGACGTTTTGGAGGTGCCATAGATATTGAAGTTGAGACCTCTTCATCGTCGTCTACTTTGCGCTTCTTGGAGTCAACACTGGTAGAGGCAAGAGTAGAGAGGGTTTCTGCTTTTGTTTGAGGAGCATTGAGAGTAGCATCGCGATATACTGGAGGCAGAAAACCAGACGTTCCAGCGTAGCGCTTAATCCACGGGTTCGCCTCCACACATTTATAACAAAGCATATGGTCGAAGTCGTCCTCTTGGGGGAATCCAGGAGGGAGTGGGTCCTCGTCCTCTTCTTCTTTCTCATCGTCACCATCTACGGCGATATCATTCCCATCAGCGCCGTTGAAAACAGTTGGATTGTCTTCAACAATTGTAGGGGAAGGTCTGATATGATTTGCGGCGATTTCGGTTACTATTGAAGGCCTCCGCGCGTCTGCATGCTCATTCACAGCTTCTTCGGACTGGGAAACGGTAAACTCTTTCTTAATTTCCATTGAGAATCTCTTTCGAAACTCCTCCTCCTTCTCTTCCTTCCCTTTCTGAAGGCTCAATTTGTATTCTTCATGGTTTAGACCAACAACACACTCTGGATGCCACCAGTCCTCCCCACAACCCCCCTCATCCGCAGTTCCTAGCCCAAGGCACTGGAACATGGTTCCCTTTTGTTCATACGCGTCATACTGCTCACTACACCCGCAGAACCTATTGCGGAAGTTTTGATCATACTTGTTTCCCTTCGCTGCATCTTCCCCAGTTACATCCCCTTTCTGACCCGTCTTTGCGTTTACCCGAAGAGTGCATGGGCTGGTCTCAGGGAGACGTGTGGATCCGCAGTCGCATACGAAATTGCGCTTGTTGAAGAGTTCGACTAAGACGTGCTCGCCATGGCAGGAGATGGAGCAGGAATAACAGACACCGGCGGGCTCGTAAGGATCTGAGGTATCGACAGGCGGCGGATTGCAAGTTAGACAAGAGAAGAGACTCTGACGGATGGCACCTAAATCACGCGTGCATGTATCGAATTGCTATTATACGTCAGAGAGATTGTGCGTTGAGGGTACTGGGGATCGAACATATGGGAGGGCCTCGCGGGCTTCGGCCTCCAGGCTAAGCTGTTCCTTGATGAAACTAGGTGTCGATTCAGTCTCCAGTTTTCCAGCGTAAAAAGATTTGTGTACTCACTCTGCTGCAGTTTGTGAGGTTTCGGATGCTTGGGACATGCTGTTGGAGCGCGGCTTTGAAGCAGAGACGTTTGTGGACTGTGGATCGGCCATGTTTGCTGGGAAATACCGAGAAATTACAGACGAAGGAGCCGGAGGTGAAATTGAGAAGGGCAGACGATGAGGAAGTAATTCGACAGCCGTGTTGTCATTGCATGTCCGAGGAACGGTGTTACAACCAAATCTCGTGACAGATGCCGCCTAACCATATCGGGGATATTAATAGAAAACGCGCCAAGATATTCACGCGTTGAACGCGTCGCGCATTTGTCCACCTTGCCACCCACTGTCTCTTGCCTACCCTCCGTACACTGGCTCTGTTGTGTTAATCGCTGCCTGCAACTTCGATAACTGTGCATTGAGTTGACACTATACATGAGGTAGGTCTTTTCACACTTGTGATAGGGTGGTCATGACCGAGTTTTTTCCGGCCCCTTGCCCCTCTACTCCCCAATTTCGTGGTCTGGTATCGTCCTGACAGCAACCAGTTCACCACTTCGATCCAACATGTCTTCCGCCAACCGTGGCACTGGGACCGGCAGCAGCCGTAATAAACGCCCCAGAGATTTAGATGATGATCTTCCATCATCTGCGGCGCATCCGCCGTCTAGCCGTCAGTTGTTGCTCCCGAAGCATAAACAAATAAACATCTAATACCATGCAGCAATGGCATCTTCTCCGCCCATAATACCTCGCGATGAGGATGAGGATATGGACTTGCTAGACGATGAGGATCTGATCCGCGACGTGGACGATCTGGACGAAGACGCGGAGGAACAGGAAGGAATCGATCTTTTTGGTGGTGATTTTGAGAACGACTACAAGCCCCGAGAAAACGACGAATATGCAGGTCCCGATATTGACGATGAAGAATATGATGAACTTGATCTTGCGACTAGGAGGGACCTTGAGCGACGACTAAACGCTCGTGATCGGGAGGCCAGACGCCGCATGCCAGCCGCTTTCTTGCCAGATGACGAAGAAGATGGTCTTGCGGATTTGACCAACCAGCGACGTAGACGGCGACGCCGGTATGATGAGGATCAAGACGATATGGACATGGACGACGACGTGATGAATGAGGAGTTGACACTCGAAGCCCTCGCTGATGTGAAAGCCTCAACATTGCCCGAATGGGTTGCGCAACCAGCAGTAGCCAGGACCATCCAGCGTGAATTCAAATCCTTCTTGACGGAATATACCGATGAGCACGGAACCTCTGTTTACGGAACTCGCATTCGAACGCTTGGAGAGATCAACGCTGAGTCTTTAGAGGTCTCTTTTGACCACCTCGCCGAGTCTAAAGCTACGTTGGCATACTGGCTTGCCAACACCCCAACAGAAATGTTGAAGATCTTCGATCAAGTTGCCATGGAGGTTACCCTGCTCCACTATCCTGACTACGAGCGCATTCACTCTGAAATTCATGTGCGGATGACCGATCTTCCCGTTCAGTACACTTTGCGACAATTACGGCAGAGTCATCTCAATTGTCTAGTCCGTGTCAATGGAGTTGTTACTCGTCGTAGTGGAGTTTTCCCTCAGCTCAAATATGTAAAGTTTGATTGCACCAAGTGTGGCGTCACTCTAGGACCTTTCCACCAAGACTCCAACGTTGAAGTCAAAATTTCCTTCTGCTCAAACTGCCAATCACGTGGACCATTCACTGTGAATTCAGAGAGAACAGTTTATCGCAACTACCAGAAGCTCACACTCCAAGAATCTCCTGGCACTGTTCCCGCTGGTCGTCTTCCCCGCCACAGAGAAGTGATCCTACTCTGGGATCTGATCGACTCCGCAAAGCCCGGAGAAGAGATAGAGGTGACTGGAATCTATCGCAACAACTATGATGCCCAGCTCAACAACAAGAATGGATTTCCTGTTTTCGCAACGATTCTTGAAGCCAACTACGTTGTCAAATCACACGACCAGCTGGCTGGCTTCCGCCTCACGGAGGAAGACGAACGTGCTATCCGCAATCTCGCCAGAGATCCTAAGATTGTCGACAAAATTATCGGTTCTATTGCGCCAAGTATCTACGGTCACTTGGATATCAAGACTGCGGTCGCACTCTCACTTTTTGGAGGTGTAAGCAAAGTAGCTCCTGGTGGCCACAATATGCGTGGCGACATTAATGTCCTTCTCCTTGGAGATCCTGGTACAGCCAAATCGCAGATTCTAAAGTACGTTGAGAAGACTGCACACCGCGCTGTTTTCGCCACTGGTCAGGGTGCATCTGCTGTTGGTCTTACAGCCTCGGTTCGCCGTGATCCCATGACTAGTGAATGGACTTTGGAAGGTGGTGCTCTCGTCCTAGCAGACAAGGGAACATGTCTGATTGATGAATTTGACAAGATGAACGATCAGGACCGAACATCCATCCATGAGGCCATGGAACAACAGACCATCTCCATCTCAAAAGCTGGTATCGTCACTACTCTCCAAGCCCGCTGCGCTGTTGTCGCAGCCGCAAATCCTATCGGTGGACGCTATAATTCTACTATTCCCTTCTCCCAGAACGTTGAGCTCACTGAACCCATCCTGTCTCGTTTTGATATCCTGTGCGTAGTTCGCGACACCGTAGATCCCAAGGAAGATGAGCGTCTCGCCAAATTCGTGGTGAATTCACATGGTCGGGCTCATCCCCTTACCAACTCATCATACGGATTTACAGACTCGGATATACCGAAAGAGAGTGAGCAATCCATGGACGTTGATAGTGAGGAGTCAGGTCAGACACAGGAAGGCGAAATCCCCCAAGAGCTCCTACGAAAGTATATTCTATATGCACGCGAGAAGTGCCGGCCAAAGCTGTTCCAAATGGACCAGGATAAGGTTGCGCGTCTTTTCGCGGATATGAGAAGAGAGAGTCTTGCTACTGGCGCCTATCCTATCACTGTAGGTTACAATCCTCCCCTGATATCTAGTCCTCTATTGTGCTAATTATAGTAGATCCGTCATTTAGAAGCCATCCTACGTATGGCAGAATCCTTCTGCAAGATGCGCCTTTCAGAGTACTGCACAGCCCTTGACATTGACCGCGCCATTGCTGTCGCTGTTGACTCCTTTGTGGGCTCGCAGAAGGTTAGTTGCAAGAAGGCGCTTGCGAGAGCATTCGCGAAGTATACTCTCAATAAGCCTGGTGCTGTTCGAGGTCCGAGGGGTGAACGGCAGACTGCGAGGGCGGCCGCATGAAGGTCGGTTACGCTTGTATGATGCGATGATTCGCAGTTGATGTGATAGTGGAATGAATAGATGGATTATGAGGGTATGAACCAGTGGACACAGAAGGGTAGCGCGATTGAGCAGATTTACACAGCTAGATGAGGGGACATATGCTCTATATTTTGATCGTTCATGTATGAATGGGTGTTTTGAGTCCCTTTGATAGCTAGATGCTGTTGCGTGAGGATAGGAGTAATTTATATTTCATCCCTTCATAACCGTGCTCTAACCCTGAATTCAAGGACTGTCTCAGATATCTAATCCGAGGGTCAGTAATCTAGAAGCTATGGGGGCTTAACTTCTGGATTCTGCTGCAGGAGATAGATTTTACGATTCAAACTAATGTTACCATAAAGGCAGGGTAGGTAACTCAAACATGTTCATTTCATATTTCAAAAAAGTCATGCATCTGCTCAAGCCATGAAGGCATCCTCCTGAATTTAATCCAACGGGAATCGATCCAAAAACTTGAATGTCTTCAATCCTTCCTCCAAATCTCCAGTCAGCGTCGTAACATCAGTGACCGCATATACGCCCGGTGTTCCTGCCTCAATACCCGCCGCGATGAATGCCTGACTACCTGAACCGATAGCGCCGATGGGCTTACCCCATCTGTACGCATCGGAGAGGATCTGGAGTGGGCGGTCGGCGGGGTATAATGTGGATAGAATATTTGTTGTCGAATTGCCGTAAGTGGGTTGCGGAGTCACTGTCTTGTTTGAGTTTTTGAGACCCCACAGCCGATTGAAGAGCCCCTCGGCGCCCTCAGCAATTACGACAGCGTCAAATTGCGAGGCGTCAGATATAGAGTATGTCTGGTTGACTGTGTCGGAGAGCCGTTCTGATACTACGACGAGATCAACGTTAAGCGCTGCTAGTACGGACCTCAGAACCGCAACGCTAGAATCGCTAGATGTAGTGACAGAGGTTAAATATCCCACTTTCAGGCCGTCAATTTTGAGTAGCGGGTCCTTGGCCACTGACACTCCCGTTGTAGTGTTATCGTTGTAGTACGTCGGGTCTGCGACTGGGGCAGTCATACCCAAGGCTTCAGCGACACGAACAGCAATGTCGTGGCTTACGCGGTTGAGTTGGATAAGCACGTTGTTCTTAACGACGGAGCTCTTGAGTTGGGATGTTTCGAAGCGGATAGCGTTAATGATGAATTGCTGTTCTACCGGCAACAGCGAGTTGAAGAATAGGCGCGGCTGGGACCACACGTCGGCGAAGGTGGAGCTTACGGCCCGGACAATTCGACCGCCTGTTGAGCGATTTGGAGCTGTGAAGAAGCCTTTGCCTTGTGTTTGATTTGCTTGGCGAGGTGAGCCATTGTTGAGTGTGTTAGGAGAGTAGGCGGCTGTGTTTAGGGGTATGAACATTTGGCCTGTAGGGTATCAGCAAAGCCCTAAGTAATCATGGATACTTTTGTTAAGAAGTCTATATATGTACGTACCAGCACCATCACGGTTATTGTTGTGCCATGGCACACGTGGTTGGTTGATAGGAATTTGCTCGAAATTTGGTCCACCATGGCGATTGAGTTGCGTGTCGAGGTAAGAGAATAGACGTCCTTGAAGCAAAGGGTCTTCCGTAAAGTCAATTCCCCTAACTATGTGTTGAGGCTGATACATGACTTGCTCTGTTTCAGCAAAGTAGTTTCTTGGGTTCCGGTTCAAAGTGAGCTTTCCGAGAGGTGTAAACGGGACGATATCTTCGGGAACAATTTTGGTTGGATCGAGGAGATCGAAGCCGAACCGTAATTGATCTTCTTCCTCCATTATTTGCGCCTCAAACTAGATACAACCCGAATTAGCCAATAGGGCTAGAATGATGAGTGACATTAGAACTTACAACCCATTCAGGAAACAGTCCCTTGTCGATAGAGTCGAAAAGGTCCTGGCGGTGGTAGTCTGCATTCTTACCAGACGTCTGTTGAGCTTCCTCCCATAGCAAGCTAGCTTTCCCCTGGAGGGTGCGGAATCTGAATTTTACGAGCTTTGTGCTGCCGTTTTCTGTTACAAACCGGAAAGTATGCACTCCCCAACCATCCATATGCCTGTATGATCGCGGTGTTCCATGGCCACTCATTGCCCAGAAGAGGGTATGTAAAGCACTCGGTTGTTGACTGAAGAAGTCCCACGCAGTATCGTGTGCTGATGCTGCCTGAGGGATTTCGCGGTCGGGCATTGGTTTAACTGCGTGGATAAGATCTGGGAAAAGAATCGCATCTTGTATGAAAAAGACAGGGATGTTGTTTCCGACGATATCTGTACCATTTTTTAGCGTTTATTGTCAAAAGGTAAGGTTCTTTTGGGGCTCACCAAAGTTTCCTTCGTCAGTATAGAAACGAACAGCGAACCCATGGACATCGCGCACAGTATCGGCAGAACCACGAGACCCAGCAACGGTTGAGAATCTGATGAAGACTGGAGTTTCCTTTTCCGCAGAGTTCAAAAAGGAGGCTCCTGTGATGTTTGACCAATCTCCATAGGAAGTAAAAACGCCGTGTGCACCGGCCCCTCTCGCATGAACAGCTTAGATAAGGTCAGTATATGAAGTTGATGTGTAATATTCCGACCGTGATTCAACACATTAATATTCGAAATGAAATGTACCGAAATCAGTTGTCTCGCTGAAGAGAAAAACTGAAGGCTCAGCCAAAATAGGTGTACAAAAGCAAGAATACTATAGATAGAGCAAGAGCCAAGAATGAATCACAGGAAAGGGTCAAGTGGTCGAGTAAAAGTAGTGGAAGCGAAAAAATTGCACGATTCACTAACCTCTTTCTGGTACTCTCTCATGATCAAAGTGCATTATCTGAACCCATCAGTAACCAACGGTGACAAGTAGAGAAGATAGAACATACCTTCTGTCTAAAGATAAAATCTTCCAATAGTGTCGGACCACGGTCACCTGCACTCAGACTGTTCTGGTCTGAGATGGGTCCCCCAACATCGCTGGTGAGATAGACATCGCTGTCATCGATCTCGTACTGTGCCAGAAAGTCATCAGTGGCAGTAGCATCTCGTCGAACCGGTGGATGGTTAACTGGAATACTTCCAGCCTTGTCGTCCATATATGGGCATGCTCCATATGTAACACTGATGCATGCAGTGAAAGCTACCAAAAGGGTAATTCCAACCATTTTGGTGTAAGTAATGAAGAAAACAACAAAGTAAGAGGGGAACAGGACTCCTTTTAGGTTCAAAGAGATAAGAGCAAATCCATTAGCTAATTATTCAGTTGTTTCCACCATATCGGAACCTTGTCGTATTCAGTGACCAGATGAAAGCTTGAGCCATCGATCAGCCACCTATCGTCATGTCATGGTGCGCCAAACCAATTGACCCACTGTGAAAAAACAAGCTAGTATCCCGAGAACGGGAAATTCCTACTGTAGGCTTGCCAAGACATACTGAGCTGAGCAGTGAGTGTGACACCACGTACAGCACGTAAGCGAAATGTCATGGGAACCATGACAGGTAAGCATCGTACCACTTGCATAAGTCTCGGGGGGGAGGGGATTTGGGGGGTAGTCCGAAAGGAAGTGGGCTGCACAAAGTCTCTTGATACCAGCAAACCCTCTTTTCATCCGTTTAGACATGCCCTGGGATGTCCTGGGGTCAGAGTTTCAATCTACCCCAAGAGCACTATGTGAATCATTCCGCAGAACCCGACTACTTGGATTGATTTTTATTGAGTAGGGAGCAGATTGAGTGATTGAGTGACATTGTCACAAGCTGATCTGTTCAAAGGGAGTGAACAGGATGTGACTGACGCGGCCACCCGACTTGGCGACGGAACCGGAGGGCCGTAATCTGAGGGAGGTTCTCTTATTTTTAAATTTTTTTTGGTTTATGGAAACAATTGCTTATGGATTGAATGGCCCAGATGCTCTAGTGTTAGTAACTATTGGGCGTACAGTTCTGCCAAGGTGAGGCACGGCAGTCTAGTGTCATGACAAGGGCTCCTTCCGTAGCCCGATCGAAGCGTACACACTACCGATCGCTGCTCTTCATGATTTAGCTAAACAAAGCAGAGACATTGCGAAGAGCGGGCGAGTAATCTTTGGCAGTCCAGTGTCTTCGTATATTGAGTACACGCACACTTCTCCACGTCATTTGTGTGGCGGTTTGATGTTGAGCAAACGAAATGATGATGGTGTTGAGGCTCACAGGACCGAAACACCGCAAATCTTGTTGGCTGCGGCGGAGAATTGACGGACTGTCCCGAAGATGTAAACGAATGAGATGCTGGCAATTGTAAAGTAAAGTGGAGTGTTTTCAGGGGACGGGACACTTAGACAAGTTGAACGTTGACGGGTAGGGACAAGCTAATACAGATCAAGCTAGTCGAGAATTTGTAATTTTCAACGTCTATTGAGGAGTCTCGCCCTCGAGACAGTGTAGTATGCTAGATCCTCGTCCATATTGTCCGTCGTGATGCATATCAACCGAGCCCACATGGGAAATACCAGGAATTCCTGTCACGATACAGATTTCGATCGACCGGAATTTTGTACCCTAGGCACTAATTCAGATATATCTCCGAGTATGATGTTATCAAAAGAGTAGGGAAGTCTAGACAAGCCAAAATATGTCAGCAAAAGTAAATCTCCTGGCCACTGTTTAGGCCCTTGGTCCGAATAACACCTTCAATTCTTCATTTCGTCACCCGCAGGAGCATTGCAATTGATTGAGAACGGCAATTTTTGCGGTAGGTTGAGAGGATCCACTTGGCCCTAGCACACCCCCTCACGGAACTACCAGACGGCTTTGTGTTTAGGGGCGTATAATATTTTGTTCAGATGCATCGGCGACACCAGTGATTTGCTTGTCTTGGAAGAGGAAGCATTCTCGTATTTCTTAGGACAACGTTGCATTTCGACATCTCCTGATCAAAGACAAGCTATGTCTTATCACACAAAACCCCATCCTGGCGCGTAGAGGTGAGCCTGACGCGGCTTACAACATTGCCGACACTGCACGCCAATGGTGCGCATGGAAAACCAAAACCGGGATTCAATTAGATTAAATCATGGACGAGCCGACCCCCAACTCGATATTTTGAAGGTGCTCCAATTCGGCGTGCAACGAACAATCTGCAGTCGTGATGCTCGCTTCTAAGCGTGACTTCCGCTTGTGGCTTCCGCTTGTGGCTTGCAAGAATGACATCACTGCCAATTTGGCGGGCGCTTGTGAAAGTGCCCTGAATCCAGTCACCTTCGTCACTTTCCTAAACCTCAAACCCAGTCCATCCCCAGTCATTGCACTGCACCCGTCCAGCGCCAAACCGTTTCAAAATATTCTGCCTCTATTCCCAAACAGACACAGTTCACGCGACGCAAAGTAAGCGATTGCAATTTGCCCAGCCGCCCGCCCATGTGAGTGAGCTACTACGCGCCCCCCAGGCGCGATGTCTGGGCTCTGATCATAGCATTCTGATGGCTAACAATAGCCATGGTAGAACACAATATAACCTCGCGAAGTACCTCGAGCAATTACTTTCGAAATGTAAGCTGGTCTTCATTGCCATTTCCTCGCTCATCAAAAACTTTGCCTTTATTGTTTTGCATCTTTTAGCTTTGCATCTGTTTGCTTGTTGGCATCGTCACTTATTTTTTTGGCCCTGATTTCGCTCCCTCACAATGGCCGTTTACACATATCCCTCGCACCCCCCTCCGCCTCCACCTCCACCGGCATACCCGGGCGCTCCTATGCGTGCTTCTTCTCGAGCACGTTCGCTTACCATTATGCCTACTCGCGTCAGGAATCGATCCCTCTCCGTGCGCTCCAAGAAGGAGTCAAGTAGCGAGAAGTCAGCCCCGAAGCATCGCTTCACGATGGCGTCGCTGCGAGGCATTCAACAGCCAGATCTCTCGAAGAAGCTTTTCAAGCTGATCAAATCCGAAAATCACGCTATCGGTGCCTACGAGAGTGCGGGCCGCGAACGAGTAGCTATCGCGCAGCAGCTTTCCGAGTGGGGAGAGGCTACAGGCGACGATGCAGTTTCGGAGGTCTCTGACAAGCTGGGAGTCCTGATGGCGGAGATCGCGGAGCAAGAGGATCTATATGCGCAGTCGTTGGAGGAATACCGAGGTGTCCTGAAGCAAATTCGGAACACTGAGAGCTCTGTCCAACCCAGCAGGGACCATAAAGCGAAGGTATGTCCGAAATTGGAATTAATCAACAGACTAGTATTGATGGTGAATAGGTAGCAGACGAAATCGCCAAGCTGAAGTACAAGGAGCCACAAAGCACCAAGATTGTCCAGCTGGAACAAGAGCTAGTCCGAGCAGAGGCTCAGAGTTTAGTCGCAGAGGCGCAACTCACCAACATCGTAAGCCTTTTGGTCTACTCTCGTTCTGCCGGTTTCCTGACATTGTATAGACTCGCCAAAAGTTCAAGGAAGCCTACGATATTCACTTCGCGGCGACGATAGAGCGCGCCGAGAAGCAAATTATTCTGGCCAAACAAGCTCGCCGCATGCTGAATCTCCTTGATGATACGCCAATTGTACCAGGTGACGCACATCCCGACTTCGACGGCACCGATGCCGCTCGACAGGTGCTCAACGATGCTGAAGATCAACTTCGGGCATGGCAGCCTAATATCGAACCGATCTATACAAATGCCGGATCACTTGGAGTAGGAGCGATGCCGGGAGGTGTATTGACTGGTAATGGAAACAGCCAATATGGCAGTGAGGTTGGGCATGACACCAGCTCGCTGGAACATCCCGCTTACAGAGAGAAAACAGCAAGAAGCAGAAGCGGAAGCGGAGAAAGACGAATCATTAGTGGCAGCTCGCTGGGATCAAGCGGTGGTGGTGAAGTGCAGTCACCATACCCCATGACGGAGGCAGAACGGAGAGAAATTGAGCATGCGGGGGTCTTCTAAATGCAGCCTCTATCCTGGTTGACGGGAATCGATGGCATTTGTAATGATTGTCATGACTAAGTGTATTAATTATAGTTGTTACGTTGGGGTTAATGGTTACTGAAGATATGGAATTTTTCGCTGCCACATGTTTTCGTGTTTTGATGCCGTGAGGACGTGTATACCGTATGTGATAGTGGTGGCTCGAGGATACAGTACAGGCAACACCTTCGACAACGATGCTCGATTAGAAAGGCCACGTTTGTGGAATGCTAAAAGTGATGAATTTTGTTGATGCCTAGAGAGTGTCGAAGAGTGGAGGTGTGGACAGATGTTGTTCGCGTTGAAGAGGCAAGGACTAGCGCGTGGCTTTGGCGGGGGTGCCGCGGCAATCGCCGCTCCCAAGAAGACACATAGATTGAGCTTGACCTCACCCTCACAATTGAATTCCAACCCACCTCAACAACCCCAGCTGCCTCTCCTTGCTCCCGCTATCCTCACATCTACACCACCATGGCCGAACAAAAGAAGAAACGCGCATACGCCGCGCAGGCGTATGACTTCGGTGCCAATTCCGTCGGCTCAGGCCCTCCTCCACCTCAATCATCCATCCCTGGTATGGGCATGCCAATGCAGCAGGGCATGCCTATGCAACCGGGAATGCAGCAGAGCATACCTCCAGCTTTTCCTCAGAGCCCCGTGGACCCTCTGGCACAGGGTTTCGGGCAAATGAATCTCGGACCGCAGCCTCAACAGGTCACACCGCAAATGCAACAACCAGGACATCTCAACCCGCTCCTTACAACCGATCTGGTCACACAGCCTTTCCATGTTTTGGAGCTTGATGTAGGGTCCTCCTACCGGAATTTGAGGACTAGTAGTTCTGACGTCTAGCAGCAACCTCCGCCGCCAATTATTTTACCTCCAAATGTATGTCATTTTCATAAAGAGGAGTTCCGGGTAGCTTATATCCATACTTCCTTTGCGAGGGAGTATTTTACTCTGAAAACTCATTGTAGGATGTGTGATAGAAGTTTTAAGAATATAGGCCGTCAAAATTCTGCTTTTGTTACGTTTGCTATGTTCGTTGATTGCTAATTTGTTCACAGAGTTCTGCAACACCCTCACCGTAAGCTCACATTTGCACAGCAGGATCGCCTGCGGCTTAGTCGGATATGCGCTGACATATGCTCTCCATTAGATTCGCAAATTGTCCCCCGAAATACGTACGCAGTACATTGAATTGTGTACCACAAACACATTCGCTGCTGAAGAAGTCCAAACTCCCATTTGCACTGGTTAGATACCCCTTACAAATTCATATTTTGTTTAAAGTCTCCGGGAAGTTACCTAGGAATTTGTATTTGAAAATACACTGTAAAATTTGTGGAAATGGCCCTAAACTCTACATCGAGACCTTGCGCTAACTTTGTACTCACGGTATAGGTCATCCAACCGTATACGTCATTGCATGATAGCATAGATCCTATCCCCGTGGTGCCTGATCAAGTCATTTCTAGATGTCGCCGATGCCGAGCATACATCAACCCGTTCGTCACATTCCTGGACAATGGCCACAGATGGAGGTGCAATATGTGCAACTTAACCAACGATGTGCCCCAGGCTTTCGATTGGGACGCTGCGGCTCAAAAGTCGGTGGACAGATGGCAGAGGCCTGAACTGAATCATGCAGTATGCGAATTTGTGGCTCCACAGGAGTACATGGTTAGGCCACCTCAACCACTGGTATATCTGTTCATCTTCGATGTCAGTATGGCCAGCATCAACAGTGGACTCGTAGCTACAAGCGCAAGAACCATTCGAGAATCACTTGACAGAATCCCAAATGCAGATCGGAGGACGAGAGTAGGATTCATGGCCGTCGACTCTGGCCTGCATTATTTCTCTATTCCTCGCGATGGAAGTGAAAATAATGAGCCAACTCAACTTGTAGTCCGAGATCTCGAAGACGTATTCTTACCTACCCCCACCGACCTCCTTGTTTCCCTTTCAGAATGCAGGGAGAACATTGGCCTCCTACTCGATAAAATACCCGCCATGTTCCAGGAAACACAGGATCCGAACTCGGCATTAGGATCGGCTTTACGCTCTGGGCACAAGCTTATCTCCCCTGTAGGAGGAAAGATCACCGTACTCAGTGCAACGCTGCCTAATATAGGACATGGCAAGCTCGAGATGCGAGAAGACAAGAAGATCCTTGGAACTAGCAAAGAGGGCAGTCTTCTGCAAACCGGGTCGAGTTTCTACAAATCTTTCGCCGTGGAGTGCTCGAAGAACCAGGTCTCGATCGACATGTTCCTATTCTCTTCGCAATACCAGGATGTGGCTTCATTGAGCTGTTTACCGCGCTTCACAGGTGGTAACACGTGGTTTTATCCCGGTTGGAATGCTGCTCGATCAGAGGATGCGATCAAATTTGCACGTGAGTTTAGCGACTATCTGTCAGCGGAAATCGGCCTCGAAGCCGTGCTTCGAGTGAGAGCCACCACTGGGCTCAGAATGAGCACTTTCTATGGCAACTTTTTCAATCGAAGCTCTGATCTGTGCGCATTCCCTGCATTTCCTCGCGACCAGGCATACGTCGTCGAAGTTGCCATTGACGAAACGATCACGAAACCGTACGTGTGCCTTCAAGCGGCTGTCCTCCACACCACATGCAATGGCGAACGTCGCATCCGCGTCCTTACTCTAGCATTACCTACGACTGAAACCCTCGCGAATGTTTATGCCTCGGCTGATCAGTCTGCGATCGCTGTTTATTTCAGTCATAAGGCGGTCGAGCGGGCGTTGGGCAGTGGCCTCGACGCAGCTAGAGATGCTCTGCAAGCGAAGGCAATTGAGCTCTTGCAGACTTATCGGAAAGAGCTTACGGGTGGCTCATTGGGCGGAGGCGGACTCCAGCTTCCCCAGAATTTGCGAGCACTACCAATGTTATTCTTAGGATTGATCAAGAACGTTGGTCTTCGAAAGTCTGCTCAAATCCCAAGGTACGTACTGATCTTCACAATATATATTATCAAATTTCAGGCTGACTTCGTGCTAGTGATTTGAGATCAGCCGCTCTCTGCCTTCTCAGCACCCTCCCTCTTCCGCTAATGATTCAGTATATCTACCCAACATTTCTCTCGTTACAGTAAGTAACATGAAGGTTCTAAATCCAAACTTTTGTTAATTTCTGCCCACAGTGATATGCCTGATGAGGCCGGTACAATTGACGCACAAACAGGCGAGATCATCCTACCGCCCAGGATAAATTTGTCCTCACAGATGGTCTTGCCGTATGGACTTTACCTCATTGATGACGGCGCAAATCAATTCCTATGGGTCGGTCGTGACGCCGTGCCAGCGCTGCTCCTGGATGTTTTTGGTATCGAAGATCGAACGGCTATCCGACAGGGGAAAACGACAATGCCAGTCTTGGACAACGAGTTCAACGAGCGAGTACGTGCGGTTATTGAGAAGAGCAAGGACTTTCAGTCCAAGGGCGTTGGCTCAATTGTTGTGCCAACGTTGTATGTGATCAAGGTATGCCAACCCCCCACTAAGCTTTAGCGGTGACCAAAAAGACTAACAATTCCTAGGAGGACGGTGACCCGAGCCTCAAACTCTGGGCTCAGACACTGCTGGTTGAGGATCGGGCGGACCAAGGCGTTAGTCTGCAGCAGTGGATGGGTATGCTGAGGGAGAAGGTTGTGACTTGAAAATTGACGACATTGGAAACAACATATATATTGACAGCCACTTGAATGCGGGATTGTAGTTCATAGAGCGGAATTCCGAGCCGTCTTTTTTTCCAGACACGTCAAAGGGAGGAAGTATAACTAACACCTAGATAGCATAGGTATACGAAACACCAATAATTCCAACGCCGATGATATCGTTGTGCGTGACTCAATTGTCTCAATATAGGAAGCATCTTTTGTGAATATTGTTTCGTCGTGGGACATGACATGGAAGAGCGAAGCTCAGACCCATTGAATCCTCACCATTGTCATTTTTTCGTGTCTGTCTGTCTGTCTGTCTGTCTGTCTACATTTGTATATGTGTGTGTGTACCAAGGAATCATGTCACAAGTGTAGAACATGGACAGCATTTATATATTTGCAAAACGAAGAGTGAAGATTTAAACGAAGGGCTGTTGCTACTTATCAGCATCAAAAATATACACACCAACAAAAGATTAACCCCCCTAAACCCCCTCTCTCCTCTCCCTTTCCTTCCTACCACTTCATTAAAAGTGCTACGCCCCGGGGTTTAAACTTCAAGACAAAACGAGAAACTATCACAGTCAAAAAGCTAGCTCGAAAGAATATCAAATCAAATGCTTGCAAATAGACACCCCACCCACCTACCCTACGATCAAATGAGAAGCAAGTCCACCCACCCATCCGTGCACAATCAACGCCCGCTGAGATCAGTTTCATCTGGTATATCCCACAGCAGACCAATCCAAGAGAGCCACCCCCCCGCCACCTCACCCCCCCTTCAGAACCTACGGGGTCATGTAACAAAGGAGAATGAATAGTGATTCGTGACGATGCGCATGCGTGAACGTGAACGATTGGAACGTGAAACAGGGCGTGCGAGGTCCGAGATATTTGATATGAAGGAGTTCGCTCCTATGGAAAGTTATCCTAGTCTCATGGGTATCATCGCACCGATAACAGGAGACCGTATCCCCTCCCGAACCATCAAGATCGTGCAAAGGACAAACGAGATAGGAAATGAGAAGAGCAAAAATGTAGAACATGCAAAAGGAAATTCGTGAGTAGTGTATCGAGGTCGTTAATCGTGCCGTTTCATTGCAGTGATTCGGAAGCGAAAAGGTGCAAACGTGAGTGCTCATAGTAAAGACACTAAGAGATGGGTCATAGAGATTTGGGTAGATAGTACATTGGGAGTGAAAATCCCAACGTCTGCTGTAGAGGTTTCAAGGTCGATTTCCAACCGTTTGCTGTTCGCCAGTCGCCGTCGCAACTGCTACTAGTGCTTCGAGTCGTCGCATATCACTGGCACCAGCTTGCGCAAGTGGTTGGCCAAAAGATAGAGGGCGTTGTTCCGGCTCTCGCTGTGGGCGGTAACCAGAGTTCGAGAGGCTGTGGTTGTGATAAGATTGACGTTGATACTGCTGGATAGGATGGGATCTTTCTGTGGCCGGTGGAGGTCGTTCCATAACCGAGGAAGGTAGGCCCGACTTTTGGTCTTCGACTGATACCCCTGGAGGATGTGCTTCAACGAATCCATTGCTATGCACGATAGCTGGATGGTATTCGGTCATGGATGAGTTCGATGGAGTCGGAACTCCTTCGCTGCTGCTCGAATCTTCCGGAGAGGTGCGCTGAACTGTGGGTATTGGTTGAGAAGGGGGAGGCTGGATTAATGGACCATTGTACCAGGCTTGTCGTTTGTTCTTTCTAGGGGTGACGGGCGGGTCCTGAGATGTTCTAGTTGGCTCATTCGGGATGATTTGAATTGGCTGCGGTGGAGAATGGCGAGT